>JAYJME010000014.1:0-103439 GCA_036873775.1 Costaria costata
GGATTTGTGAAGGATCTCGAACCGCTACGGTCTGAAATCCTGTACAAATCTCTGGGGTTGTGCGGGAGTTAGAAGTTGTTTTCGCAGCTGGCTTTTTGGCCTCCGGCGCAGAAGTCTCTTGCGCCGCCTCCGTAGAGCCGGTCTACGCCCAAGCCGCCGCGGAGCTTGTCTACACCGTTGCCGCCAAAGACTAAGTCGCTTCCGGCGTTACCAAAGAGCCAATCCCAACCATCGCCGCCACGGATGGCATCGTTGCCGTTGCCGCCGCGAATGCGATCAGCGTCGGGACCGCCATTGATCTCGTCATTGCCCGCACCGGCAAAGATCCGGTCCTTGCCCGCACCGGCAAAAATCTTGTCGTCGCCAGCAAGACCACAAATGAGATCGTCACCAGCGTTCGCGTAGATGGCGTCGGGGCCGGGGGTTCCCAAGATGACATCGTTGCCACTCGTTGGGGTCTCACCTAGAGAAAGGTTGACCGTCACCACAACACCCGCACAAGTCGGAACCGTTGGATCGGCTGGGGGAACGGTTGGTGGTGGAGGCGGTGGGGTTACCGGCGGAGCGGTGACTGGCGCAGCGGCCAAGGTTGCGAGCAGACCCGCCTTTGTTTGTGCCACGCACACTGGGCTGCCCTTCACGATCTGCACCCGACGATCCACACCCGCAACCGTGCACGACGAATACGTGCCATCGGCCCAACGAACCTCGATCGGCGCGATCTGCGCCTGCGCACCGAGACCAACGTGCAACGTACGGGCATCTTGGGAGCGGTGATAACGGTGGCCCATCTCACGGACCTGCCACTCATCGTCACCCACGTACACAACAGCGCCCATGGCATCGTGATTGGCCCCAATGACATCGATCGCCAACCAGTGCGACGTGGTGCCGCCCTGGTTGGTCAACACGTGGTCGACCGCACGATCAAAGTCGTAACCGTTGGCGACGATGGCATCCATCCAACCATCAGCGTTGACGTCGGCGGTCACGATCGCGCCGGGCGTTTGGGATGTCGTTGCGGGCAACACCGCTGTGCCGCCATCGGTGAAGTTGCCCTGGCCATCGTTGAGCAACAGCACGTTTCGGTTCTGGCCCTCTTCCACCTGGGCACAGCCCGCAAGAATGTCGAGGTCGCCATCGTTATCGAAATCGGCTGCGGCCCCTGAACGACAGTTATCGAGGTCAGCACCGACGGGGAGCGTCACGGTGCGAGCACTTCCAGCTGCGGTCACCTCGTGTGCCGTGACCGGCCAGTTGCCGGTGCTTGTTGTTTCTTGACCGTTGAACACGATGAACTCTGGATGCAGGTCGCCGTCGAAGTCGCCAACGAGCACTTCACGAATTGGCAGGTCGTCGTTACGACGAGAGATGGCGGGGTTCGCTGGTTCGACCATACGCCCGCCACCCACCGCCATTGAGTCCTTGGCCAACGTGAACACGTCGTGGGTCACGATGATGTTTGGTGTGCCCGGGCCCGTCGAGGTCAGCTGCGCTATACGGATGTGGCCGTCGTCGATGATCTGGGTTGGGTCGTCGACCTTTGTCCACGATGTGCCGGTGCCATTGTTGAGATAGATCTCGCTCGGCTTGAGCTGACGCTCGTCCTGGGGAACCGGGTCAGAACGCAGATCTAGATTCGTGATCAACACGTCCATGTCGCCGTCGTTGTCGTAATCAAAGAACAGCGGCTGACGGCCACGACCAAAGTGGTCCAGCAACCCGCCGGCGTCGACATTGACCAGCAAACCGCTGTCGTTGCGGAACAAACGGTTGCCGTTGTTTCGGCCGTTTACCTCGAGTAGATCCTCATCGCCGTCGCCGTCGATATCGGAGAACGCCACACCGTGGCTGTCTGGACCCGACACATCAGGGGCACCCGACTCGACCGCCGAACGCGTGCTGTTGCTAGTCGCAACATCGATGATTGCCTCGCTCATGTTGCCGTGGTTGTTGTTCCACACATCAACACCGGGGCCACCAAGATCCTCGGTGACACCAAGGCCCCACGACGGCGAATCCTGTACTCCAATGCCCGATCGCAGGTCGCTGACCGAGAGACCCTGCCAACCCTGGGCATCAGCGCTCGAGGGCACCGCCGCAACCGACAACACCGTTGCGAACATCGAAATCACGAGCACCGCACTCACCCGTTCACGTCGGGTTCTATTACTCACCATGAAGACTTCCCCACCTCGCTATGCGGGCCCACAAACATGAGCGGCCCTTGCATAGCGACAGTAGAACAAGCCATTACATCCCGCCAGCTGACGAAAGACTCATCTTCTCAAAACGGGCGAAGCGCCGGCCACCCAAAGGTGACCGGCGCTTCGTCAGGACACGCCCAGAAGGGCGTTATTTCACGTGCTACTTAGAGACCGAAGACTCCGGACTCACAGGCAGTAAGCGTTTCAGCGAGACCACTTGGGTCGGTCAAGGTACAACCGTCGGTGCCAGCGCCGCCGTCCATGACGTCAACCCAAGCGCCGCCACGAAGAACGTCGTCGCCACCTTCGCCGAACAACGAATCGTTGCCGAGGTTGCCCCACATCTGATCATCGTGAGTACCACCACGGATGGTGTCGTTGTCGTTACCACCACGGATGATGTCGAGTCCACCGCCACCATTGAGGAGGTCGTTACCGCCGCCACCTTGGATGCGATCGTTACCAGTGTCGCCACTGATGGTGTCGTTGCCGAGACCACCAATGAGGAAGTCGTTGCCAACGCCACCCGTGAGGGTGTCATCGCCAGCGCCAGCAAAGATCTTGTCGAAGCCGTTGCCACCATCGATGACGTCGTTACCCTGCAAGCCACAGATGACGTCAATGCCATCGCCACCGTTGATGGTGTCGTCACCAGAGGTTCCACGGATGACATCGTCGCCTGGGGTTGGCTCTTCGCCAGCGGCAATGTCAACCGTTACTACGAGGTTGTTGCAAAGCAATACTGGCGCGAGCTCGTCCAATACTGGATCGGTTGCAACAGCAGCCTGAAGACCAGCTTGGGTCGAAGCAACACAGCTTGCGCTGCCCTGAACAACGGTCGCTGTCTGGTTCACACCATCAACAGAGCAACGCTCGAAGGAGCCATCTGGCCACATGATCTCGAGAGGAGCAATGTTTGATTGCGTACCGAGGCCAAAGTGCAGTTCCTTCATGTCCTGGCCACGGTGGGTACGGTGACCAGTTTCGCGAACCTGCCATTTGTCGGAACCAACAAATACCTGAGCACCGGAAACATCAGGGTTCGAACCTACGAGGTCGACCTTGAGCCAGTTGTTGGTGCCGCCAGCGTTCTCAAAGATGAAGTCACCAGCAACCTGGCTGTCGAAGCCTCCACCTGAGTAGGTGTCGACCCAACCATCATCGTTGAAGTCAGCAGTAACAACAACCGTTGTGGTCTCTGCTTCGGTTGCAGGAACGAGCGTCTCGGCAGCGATGGTGAATACACCAGTGCCATCGTTCAACAGAACAATGTTGCGAGTCTGACCGTTCTCCTGCGCCGCGCAGCCACCGAAGATATCGATGTCAGCGTCGTTGTCGAAGTCAGCAAGCGCAACTGCACGACAGCTGTCGCCCAGAATATCAAGGGTTGCTGGCTCGATCACACGAGATGCCAGCGAGCTGGTCGAAACCTGCCCAATGCCGATTGGCAAGGTGCCTTCGAGGCTGTCATCGGTTCCGGTTCCGTCGGAGCCCTCACCAAAGAAGTCAACCTGGCGAGCAACAACGAACTCAGCAACAAGGTCACCATCGATGTCACCAAGCGCAATGTCACGCAAGCTCGTTGCGTTCTCGGCAAGGAACGACGATTGGTTGATCGCATTGGTCGCCGCAACAAGCGTGTCCGAATCGGTCTGGATGGAATTCACAGCCCACTGGAACGAGTTCGACGTAACAATGACAGGCTCGAGGCCTGGACCTGTGGTCGTGAGGTTCGCAAAGCGAAGACTGTCATCATTGAGGACGTTGTTCGTGTCATCAACCTTGGTGAAGACGCCAGCGCCATCGTTGAGGTACAGCTCGGAAGGAGCCGCAATGGTTGGATCGTCGTCGCCGGTTCCGCCAGCGGGCAGATCCGCACGATCGAGGTTGACAATGAGTGCATCCATGTCTTCATCGTCATCGATGTCGACCATCAGCACGGTGCGACCGCGACCGAGGAAGTCCTCGAGGCCGGTAACTACGGCGTTGTCTTCGACGAGAAGACCGTTCTCGTTCAGAATCAAACGGGTGTCGTGACCGCGGCCCGATGTTTCGATGAGGTCGTCGTCGCCGTCGCCATCGATGTCGGAAAATGCTGCGCCGTGGCTATCAAAGCCACCAGTAGCGGGGAATCCGTCAGAAAAGACTGCCGCTCCGGCGGTGGTTGATGTCCAATCGACAAGCGACTCGGAACGTTCAGCATGGTTGCTGACCCAAAGGTCCGTTCCCGATCCGCCCAGATCGGTAGTAACCGCAGCGGTAAACGCTGGGCTTGTATTAAGGCCGCCATTGTTAAGACCAGATGGAACCGTGGTTGTCGTGAACCCGGCCCATGTGCCCTGGGCACCTACTTGTGATGTTGCGGCCGGTGCTGCGACTGTTGCCGCCACCAGTGCCATTCCTAAAAAGGAATGCTTCAGCTTCCTACGCATGTATTACCCCATTCGTTATAACGTCGTGAGACGAAATCGTTGATTTAGTTGGTTTGATTGACCGCGCCCATGAGCATTGTGACTCACATCCGTAGCTTAAACAGGTCGGGTCAACTGGACAAAAATGAAATATCAATTTCTGTCCCAACTACCATGTTGCTCGGTTCCCGTGGCGAAGTGTGGGACAGTAGGTGTTCACTTCGCCGTCGTCATGCCGACAATGAAGATAAGCGCCCAATATCTCGCGGTAAACAGGGTGCTATTGCTCCAGGAGAACCCCCGGTCGAAGATGACTAGCTTGCTCACAAAGGTCCGCGGTATGGACCGACAGAAATTTGAGACCCTCTTTACTAGCTCCGCGTTCCTCATTACGAACGGCCTCCTGTTCATAAACATGTTCCTGCTCTTTCGCGGCGTTGGCTCCGACGGACGAGGCGCCGTGGCCGCTGCATACGGAAACACCGTGGTCATTGGTTGGGCTTTCCAGATCGGCATGCCAACCGCTGCGGGCTACTTTGCCAAAGACGCCGACAACCGGCGCATTGCGATGTCGGCTTGGGCAATGGCCTTGTTCGGGGCAATCCCGATCGCTCTTCTCCTCATCCCCTTCTTCCTCTGGCAGCTCAACGGCGACGCGTTTGTCGAAGGCGGCGAATCACTTCAACGCTGGTACATCGCATTCATCCTTCTCCAGTTGTTCAACGGTCCATTCCTGTCCGCCATGTTCTGGCTTCGCGGCGTAGGGAACCTTTTCAAATTCAACGCGCTGCTCGCGCTTCCCCAGGTCCTCATCACCCTTGGCTACTTCGTCCTCTTTGTGCTTGGCCGACTCACCATTAACTCCGCCCTCACCTCAACGTTCACGATGTTGGCCATTGGTTGGGTCGTCGCCCTCACCGCAACAAACTCGTGGCCCGGACGCGGCTTCTCCCGCGAAGTGTTCGCCGAGGTTCGCCACTACAGCCTTCGAGCGTGGGTTGGGAACCTCTCCTTCTTCGTCAGCCTTCGCATCGACCAGCTACTCCTGGTCAACTTCGTGCCGCTCGCCGAACTCGGCGTCTACGCCGGCGCCGCTGCAATCTCGACCGTGTCGGGGCCAATTGCCCGCGGCTTCGCCCAATCACTCCTGCCCTTTGTTCGTAATGCCAAGACCGACGACGAACGCATCTGGCGAATCAAGTCATCGTTCCGCCAGGTCTCGGTGCTCAGCTTCGTGATCCTCGCGCTCGTTGCATCGACCGCGTGGTTCATTGTCCCCTTCGTCCTCGGCGACAGACTCGACGCACCCAAGCTCGTAGCCCTCCTCATGATCCTGCTTCCTGGCGCATGGGCCACCGACGTCACCCAAGTACTCACCACAGCACTCACCTCGTTCAACCGCCCCGAAGATGCATCCAAAGCACAAATTGCTTCCGGCATCGCAACCGTCATTGGCCTATTGGCACTTCTCTCCCCGTACGGCGTCACCGGCGCGGCAATCACCACCAGCATCTCGTACGGCGTCGGCCTCATTGCCAGCTACTACTACTGGCGTCGCCTCGTTGGACAGGTCGAACGCGGCGAAGCAACCGGGCACACTGAAAAGCTTGAGGAGCCCGTCTCATGACCTTTCACCCCAACGTGTTCAAAATGATGCTGCGCCCCGCATGGGCCAGCCTCATTGTCCTCTCCGTCCTCTTTGCGTCGGGCTCGGCCCTGTGGGTAGGGCTGCAACAAGATGCCGGCGAAACATCGACAACATTCCTCTTTGGCCGGCGCATTGGTTACCTCAACCGACCGCTGCCTGTCCTCGACGATCATCTCAACGAGATCATCAACTCTGTCGAGTTCCCCATCGTCTTTGAACGCATCGAAGAACGTCTTCTGCTCCAGGCCGACAAGGACTACCAACTGCAGGTTGGCATCGTCGAAGACACCCAATCGCTTGTGCAGATCGAAATCCGCACCGACCGCTCCGGCGACGCCGATCGCATTGCGCGCATCGTCGCCGAAGAAATGGTTGACTTCGTTCTCGCCACACAAGACCTCTCCATCGCGACCGAGATACGCGAACTCGACACCGAAATCGCCCGCCTCGACACCGAACAAGAACGTCTCATCAACCTCTCCGGCAGCGTCACCCCCACCCGGCTCCAAACACAAACCCAACAAGAACTCGCCGGGCTCCTCGCCAACGATGACATCGCCGCCGTCGGCACCCTCGAAGGCAGCCTGCGCCAACAGCTCTCCGACATCTCGCCGCTCGCAAGCGAATACCAACGCAACACCGTCAAAATTGGCCAGCTTCTCCAAGACCGAGCCCAGTCGGTCGTGCAACGCTCCGATCTGCTTGCCTCCCAAGCCTCCATCAACCAAGAGTGGTACCGCTCCATCACTCCGGTCGAGGCAACCTCGAACGTGCCCGTCGCCATCGCTATGGCCTTCGCCGCAGCGGTACCCGCAGGCATAGCGTCGACCGCACTCGTCGCTCTCAGCCTCAATCGACGGCTCAAACGGCGCGAGAAATCCCTCGCAGACGAGGACTGACCCCAGGCGGCACCCCATGTGCAATGGACATATCAATATGACGAGTCATCGCTGTTCGTGCCGCGGCCGGACGAACGACCTAACGACCGCTATCCTCCGATGATCATGGCGCCCTCTTTCAGACTCCGCTCGCTCGCTCTCGCGCTCACTCTCGGCATGATTGCCGCCAGTTGCAGCAGCACCGACGCTCCACCGAACGCAACACCCGACACCAGCACCGACGGCAGCGTGGTCACCAACGGCACAGGCGGGGACGGCGGGCCTGACGAAACCGACAGCACGATCGACCGCGATGTCGGCGAGCCCGACCCCCCAGTCGAAATCTCACCGCTCGGCGCCGCATTCACCAAACTCACCGAACCCGGCGTCGGCGGCCGCATCACCTCGCTCGCCTTCGACCCCGCCAACCCCGATCGCCTCTTTGTTGGCGGCGACATGTTGGGCATTGCGGTCACCGACGACTTCGGCGAAACCTGGCAATCGACCACTGGCCTCGCCTCGTGGGAAATCGGCGACATCACCGCCACACCAGCCGCCGACGGCCGCATCTGGACCGGCAGCCTTTCGGGCCCGCAATCGTCTACCGATGGCATCAACTGGGAACTCAGCCGAAACGGCATGCCAGCCCTCTCGAACGCGGCCTACACCCTGCCAACCGAAGCCGTCCTCGTCGACCCCGATAACAACAGCCACCTCCTCGCCTTTAATGGCAACCAACGCGATTGGGTCGCCGCTGGCGCATACGTGGACGGCGAATGGAAGGGCGACGGCTCCGTTTGGGAATCTCTCGACAGCGGCAACAACTGGTCCCTCCTCTCCCAGATCTCTGCGGGCGGCAACATCCGCGCCGCTGCCTTCAGCGCCGACGGAACCACCATCTACACCGCCGTTGCCCGGCGAGGCGTCTTCATCTCGGCCGATAACGGCGCCACCTGGACGCCATCAGAATCCGGATTGCCACACGGCAACCCCTTCGACATCACCACCCACGCCAGCGACCCACTCGTTGCCTGGGTATCGATGGGAGACGGCCCCGAAATAGACGGCAATATCGTCGCTGGCGGTATCTGGAAAACGATCGACGGCGGCGTCACCTGGACCGCGGCCAACGAAGGTCTCAGCATTGTTTCCAACGCAACAGCGGCCAACACCGGCAGCTTCCACCAAATCGTCGTGGCACCGTCCAACCCAGACCGGCTCTACACCTCAAACGTCGCCCCTGGCCAAGCAGCCATCTACCGCAGTGACGACGGCGGCGACAGCTGGACCATCATCGCCGACGGCGCCACCCAACGCCCCAACCCTTACGAAGGCGCACTTCGAGCCTTCGACATTGCGGTTCACCCAACCGACCCTGACCGCATCGCTATCGGCAGCGACGACACGCTGCTTGGGTCGGTCGACGGCGGCGCCAGCTGGAACGACCTCACCACCCGCGAAACCACCGCTGGGCTCTTCAGCGGCCACGGCTACAGCGGCCTCGTCAGCACCGACATCGTCTTTAACCCCGCAGACCCCGAAGACATAATCCTGCTCGGCTTCGACGGCGGCAACTTCATCCAAACCACCAACGGCGGCGAAACCTGGCGTCGCACCGTCCAAGACATCTCCGCATGGGGCGGCGGCGTCGAAGCGGCGTACTCCCCAACCAACCCCGATCGCATCTACGTGCTGCTCGGACAATTCTCCGACTTCCGTGGCATCGGCATCAGCGACAACGGCGGCTCCAGCTTCACCCTCGCCGCAGGCGCCGCGGCAGGCCTACCCGAGGTTGGCAACGTCACCAACGGCGCAACCGGCCTTGCTGTACTCGCCAACGGAGACAGCGATGTTGTGCTCAGCGTTGTTGGCGGGGTGCTCTACCGAAGCGAAGATTCTGGCGAGAGTTTCGCCGCGGTATCGAGCGTCGCTAACGCTCGCGACGTCGCTGCGGCCCCCGGCGGCAACGTCTTTGCCAGCACCGACACCGGCACCCTCGTATCCACCGACGGCGGCCTCACCTACAACCCGGCAGGCACCGCCCCCGCAGGCATCACCACCCTCTACACGTCGGCGACAGAACCAAACGCCGTGTACGGCGTTGCCTTCCGCGAAGGCGACGGCGGCATGTACCGCTACGACGGCACCGAGTGGACCCAACTCTTCGACGACCAATTCGCCCACGGCGTCGCCATCGACCCAACCAACGCACAGAACATCGCCGTCGTCACCACCGAACCCGCCTTCCACGACGTCAGCTCGGCCACCGGCGTCTACCTCTCCTTGGACGGAGGCACCACATGGAAGCCAATCGTCGATGGCCTCCCCATGACACGCCTACGCACCGCAGAGTTCGACCCTGCAAACCCCGATCGCCTCGTCGTAGGCACCACGGGCCGAGGCTTCTACGACGTCTCCTTCCTCGCTGCACTCGACGGCTAATTTCTATCTGATCCCTGCGCCGCCAGGCCCGAACACTGACATCCGGGGTCTGACCCCGGATGTCAGTGTTCGGGCAGCAGGATGAGTTATGAGTTGAGACCTGACACTACGGATTGGGGTGTCGGGCGGTGGGGTTGGTCTTGGCCTAAATTGGCGTTTGCGTTGCTGGTTGTGGCGCTTGTGCTTAACACCTCGGGCTTATCCGCCGAAAAGGGGAACGTGCCAACCCAAATTTCTGTTACGAGCTATTACTACCGACGCGGCGGCGCTGAAGCCGTCATGCTCGACCAGAACGAGCTGCTCACCGACCGCGGCTGGGACATTGTTCCCTTCGCCATGGAATACGAGAAAAACTTCGACAGCGAATACGACGGCTACTTCGTCGAAGAGATCGACTTCGCCAGCGACTACACCCCCGTCGAGAAGGTGCGCAAAGTCGTCAAGTCCATCTACTCACTCGAAGCCCGCAAAGAAATTGGCCGCCTCATCGACGACGTCAAACCCGACATTGTCCACGCGCACAACGTCTACCACCACCTCACCCCGTCGATCTTTGGTGCCATCCAAAAGAAGGGCGTCCCGGCAGTTATGACTGTCCACGACCTCAAGATTGGTTGCCCCTCAAAGCTCATGCTCGCCCCCGACGGCGTCTGCGAACGATGCAAAGGCGGCAAGACCTGGAACGCCGTCACCCAAGGCTGTCTCAAAGGATCGCGATCACTCTCGGCCGTTGCGGCCTTTGAAACCACCCTCCACAACTTCATGGGCAGCTACCGCAAAAACGTCGACCTGTTCATCCTCCCCAGCCACTTCCACACCGAGAAGCTCATCGACTGGGGACTCCCCGCCGAAAAAGCCCGTTACCTCCCCAACGCGGTCGACGTCAGCGAAATGACCACCGACTACAGCGCGGGAGAACGCTTCGTCTTTGTTGGACGACTGTCGGAAGAAAAAGGCCTACTCACCTTTGTTAAAGCCGTCGCCGAATCTGGCGTCGCCGCAACAATCGTGGGGACAGGCCCCCAAGAAGACGAACTCAAAGCACTGGTCGAATCGACCGGCGCCGATGTCGAATTTGCTGGTTACCAAACCGGCGAACCACTCTTCGACATCGTCCGCGCCGCACGCGCCCTGGTGCTCCCATCGGAGTGCTACGAAAACGCACCAATCGTGATCCTCGAGGCGTACGGTGTCGGCACACCCGTGCTCGGCTCAGACCTCGGCGGCATCCCCGAACTCATCGTCACCGGCGAAACGGGCAACCTCGCAATTGCCGGAGATGTCAACTCTTTCGCTGAGCAACTGACCCTCATGCAAGCAATGACGGACACCGAACTCGGCGACATGGGACGCGCCGGCCGCGCCTTTGTCGAAGAACGCTTCGCCCGCGAGCACTACCTCGACGGACTGCTCGACATCTACCGAGAACTCGGCGCTGCGTAACCAAGACTGCAAGACTTGGGCTATCCAAAGAGTCCGAACCTGGCACCTTTTCGAAAAGGTGCCAGGTCCCTTTTGGAAGAAGGTGCCAGGTTCCTTTTTTCGCTAGGTTCTGTAGATGACGCCTGAAGACTTCAACGCCGCCACCTCCGATCAGCTGCAACGCATTGGGGCAATGCACTACTTCCATCCGTATGCGAAGGAGGCCGCAGAAGGCCTCGGTATCGACGGATTCCGGTTCTACTTCAGTGGGCGTGCCGGCGTTCTTGGCGATGTGAGCACCGACCTTGTGCTCTCCGCGTTTGGTTACTTCGAACCTGGCCTCCTCAACAAGATGTGGATGTCGAGCAAGGAGCGCTGCGACGTCGCAGAAGCAGGCCGTGCCCAAATGGGCGTCGCCTACCGCATCGGCGCCGAAACATTGGTCGACGTCGATGGCCTTGCCGAAGCCGCAGCAGCCATGGGCGAACTGGCACAAGCCGTCGACCGCAGCGCCCTGCCGCTCTTCGCCGGGTTTGCCGCCCTCGACGTGCCCGAGGACCCAGCCGAGGCCTTCATGCACCAAGCAATCGTCCTTCGCGAGCTTCGCGGCAGCGTGCACCTCGCCGCGCTCGCCGGCACCGGTGTTGGTTCACGAATAGCCCACCAGATCAAACGCCCAAACGAGCTCGAAATGTTCGGCTACAACGAACCAACCAACGTCACCGAAGCAGACATTGCGGCCTACGAACTGGTCGAACCAATGACCAATTCCGCAATGAACCTGCACGCTGAAACAATCACGCCAGACCAACGAGACCAAATTGCCACAGCTGCAACGGCCGCCTCCGCCGCTCTCGGTCTCTAAACCCGCCCAAATGCTCACTTTTGGCCCAGAACGAGGTGTCATGCGTCTCAATCGGGCAAAAAGTGGGCAGATCATGCGCAGCGTGCCCAGCATCAACCTTGAGATTTGACTTATGGTTGCACTAGTAGCGACCGAATAAGGTCCTATACACACGCATCCAAACAACAAACGTGGTGCGTAATTAACACACCACGTGGTTGTGGAATAGATTGACTCGACAGCGTGTGAGGAAAGACTCGGGAAATGACCCAAGGCGATAACGACAACTCAGGGGAACTCTCCTCTTTCTTGCACTTGACAGGTTGGCGACCTCTCGTGCTCCTCCTTTTCGCAGGCATTGCGGGAGGATTTGGACTCTTCGGAGCGCTCGAGGCGCCGGCCGAATTCCAAGCGCGCTTCGTGCTCAACGGTCAACGCGTTGCCGACGACGACCTCACACCGGCCGAGCTCGACATCTTTGTCGAAGAAATCGCTCAGACCGCCCAGTTCCCTCTGGTTGCGCTCGAAGTCGAAGACATCACTGGACTCGTCATCGAAGATGACTACAAGATCACCGTCAACCAATCGGGCGCCTCACAAGCCTTGGTCGACATCAACGTTGTTTCTGGTTCGATCGAAGACTCCCAAGCCGTTGCGATCGAAACCGGCATCTCGGCGCTGACCATCACCCTCGAGAAGCTCCTCGGTGGCGACGAAGCCAGCGCCCAGCAAATCCGTTCATCGATCGCCGATATCAACACAACGATCAACGATCTGATCCAACAAGCCGACGGACTCAACCCCGTCACGGCCTACGACGACGCTTCCCAAGCACTCATCCAACGCCGCCGAGATGAAGCAAACCCTCCGACGCAAACCGTCACCGACGCTGATGGCAACACCACGGTCGAAGAAATCCCGCTCACCGGCCCAACCGCCGATGATCTTGCCGAAACCACCAACCGCCTCGAGCCACTCTCACGCCAATACAGCAACGAAATTGCTGGTCTCGATGCACTCAACGTGCGCCTCGCCGAACGCAATAGCGATATCAGCGACGCATCCGCTGCCCTCTCGCTCCTCGACATCGAGCGCGAGCAGCCGCTCGTCATCTCCGAAGTAGTCACCGAAGAGACCTCACGAATCGCTGGTCTCCTGACCGGACTCCTGATCTTTGCTATCCCCGCAGCTCTGTTGGTCATCGTGCTCTTCACGATCCTTGACCTGTTCCGCAAAAAGTCAGACGAACCGTTGCGCCGCTCCGAAGACTTCACTCCTGCAGGCGTGCTCGAAGCCAGCGGCGACCTGGCCCTGCCCGAAGCGAGCATCACGTCGCTTAGCGTTGTCGACGAAGATGACATCGACGACCTTTCCGATGACGACATCCTCGCTGAAGACGACGAGGACTTCGACGACGAAGAGCCCAAGGGCAAAGGGTCCAAGAAATCGAAGAAGCGTTCCAAAGACGGCCGTTGGGGTCGGGACTCCGACAGCAAAGCCGGCTGATCATGGCGACCAACCCTCCGATCTTTATCGTCGGGGCCGGACGAAGCGGGTCAACCGCTTTCCATCACGCCTTCGCCCGTCATCCACATGTCTCGTGGGTCTCCAAGATCCTCGATGTCAGGCCCAAAGCCGAGAAGCTCAACGCCGCGCTGCTACGCGGTCTCGATAGCCCACTCATCGGCAAAGCACTCAAGACTCGGCTCATCGAACCCGGCCACCTCAAGCCCAGCGAGGCCTACGCCTACTGGGAACGGATCGCCCCTGGATTCAGCGAACCCTTCCGCGACCTTCTCGACACCGACCTCACCGAACGCACCAAGGTCAACCTGCAAGAAGCCATCGAACGTCTCACGATCGACGAGCGCCCAACGCCTCTGCACAAAATCACTGGTTGGCCCCGCATGGGTTACCTCAACGCAGCGTTCCCCGATGCGAAGTTCATCCACGTTGTTCGCGACGGCCGAGCCGTCGTCAACTCGATCATGCAGATCGACTTTTGGGAAGGCTGGAAAGGCACCAAAGGCTGGCGCGGCCTCGAAATGACCGACGAACAGAAAGCTCGCTGGGACAACAGCGGACAATCGTTTGTCACCCTTGGCGCCATGGAACTCGCCGACATGTTCGACGCCATGATCGCCGCCACCCAGCTCATCCCCGCCGACCAGTTCATGGAAATTCGCTACGAAGACCTCTGCGCTGATCCAACCGGCGTCTTCTCTGCCGTCAGCGACTTCACCGATCTCGACTACACCGACGGCTTCAACCAGTCCGTCATCGACTTTGGGTTCCGCAACACCAACGACAAGTGGCGCAACGATCTCACCGAGCTGCAACAACGTCAGCTCGAAGCCGAGCTCGCCCCGCACCTCCTCCGCTGGAACTACGAACTCGCTTTCGACAAACCAGCGACATGACCACCATTCCCTCCACCCCCAACACCGACCGAATTTCGGTCCGGGCTGAGGAAACCGCGTCCGACGCCCCGAAAGCGAGAGACTCCACGCCGACCCCAGGGCCAGCGACGATCTTTGTTGTCATCGGGGCGATAATTGCCGGTCTCGCCACCGCATTCGCGTTCCAGTCGTTGTCGCCAGACACACCGTTCGTGATCCTCGGCGGCACCCTGCTGACGGCCGCGGTCCTCGGTGTCGTTGGCCTCTACCGATACCAGTGGTTCCTGCTCATCACCCTCGCAATCCGCCCTGCGCTCGATGACCTCATCGCCGACCAATTCGGCACATTTCAACCATCAGCGATTCTCGGCATTCTCGCCATCGGCGTAACCGCGCTGCACCTCATCAGCCGCAAACTCACCAACAACTGGCAACGCATGACTCCGCTCGGCATAGCGTTCTCTGCGTTCTTTGTGCTCTTCATTCCGAGCTTCATCACCTCCGTCGACCGTGGCGTCTCCCAAGCAGCCATGTTCGGCCTTGCGTCCGTCGTCCTGATGTACCTCGCAATCGAACAGCACATGCTCGACGATTCACGCTTTTTCTTCAAACTCCTCGGCGCCTCGGCCATTGGCATGATCGTTCCGATCGTCACCGGCTTTGTGCAGTTCTTCTTCACCGGAACCCTTGACCCGGGCGGGTCCGGCCTCGTCCGCATCGACGGATCCTTCGCCCACCCAAACACGTTTGCGACCTACCTGACCTTTGTGGTGCTCATCGCCATCAGCATCATCCCCACGGTCGCCGTCAAACAAAAACTCATCGTGCTCTCCGCTGCCAGCCTCGGTGGTTTCCTCCTCATTGCCACGTTCGCTCGTGGCGCCTGGGTGAGCTTCCTCCTTGGGGCGCTCGTCATGGCAGCCCGCATCAACCGCAAACTCGTCGTTGTCATCATCGGCGGCTCTTTCGCCGTGGCCGCAGCCGTCCCTGGCGTGGGCGATCGCATCGCAAACCTCACCGCTAGCACCGGCGCTAACGGCGGCGCAAAAACCGATGACTCCCTCGGCTGGCGCATTGGTTACTGGGGAAAGATCACACCATTCTTTAAGCGCAACCCGCTCACCGGCCTCGGCATCGACGCCACCAAAACGCAAACCATCGAAGCCAAAGACCCACACAACAGCTTCCTCCAAGCCTTTCTCGAAGGCGGCATCATTGGTGGCATTGGGTTCATCGCCCTCCTCGCCGTCGCTACATATGCAGGCCACAAGACGTGGGTTAAGACCCGACAGAACAAGCTCGATCACCAGACCAAACTCATCAGTGTCGGCGCCATTGCGGCCCTCCTCTCGGTCGCTGCCCAGCTCATAACCGAGAACGTGCTGCTCAACACCATTGTCTGGTGGTACCTCAACATCGCCTTTGCATTCCTCGCTGTCCTCACCTGGGGAAACCGAGATAGCGGCGACCAGAACAACGCCGACGAACCCGCCCCCGAATTCGATCGCCTCGCACTCCCTCACGGCGACCGGCGTCAACCCGCCGAAAGCAAACAATGACATCCCTCACTCCCCGTCTCTCGATAGGTGTCCCTGTCTATAACGGCGAGGATTACATCGCCGAGGCAATCACCAGCCACCTCGAGCAAGACTTCAGCGATTTCGAGCTCGTCATCTCCGACAACTGCTCGACGGATGCAACCGCCGACATCGCGAATGATTTCGTCAAGGCCGACGATCGCGTCTCCTACTCTCGGAACAACGAGAACATCGGCAGCACCGCGAACTTCAACCGCCTCTTCCGCCTGACCACCGGCGACCTGTTCCGCTGGGCAGCAGCAGACGATCGGGTCGAGCCCGGCTACCTCTCCAAAGTCATCGACATGATGGACGACGATCAAAACATCGTTATTGGCCACGCCGACAGCATGCTGATCGATCCTGCGAGCGAACCCATGCTCGAAATGGACCAAGGGTTCCTCGGCGGCGACGGCTACCTCGAAGCCATCAAACTCTTCCCGCCCGCCGGCGACGAACGCTTTCAATCCCCGAATCCGCACAACCGGATCGACGCGATAATCAACAACAACCATCGCAACTTCTACATCTTTGGCATCATGCGTCGCGACATCATGATGCAAACCAAACTCCACGGATCCTTCTACGGCGGCGACCGCACCTTGCTCGTCGAAATGGCCATGCGCGGCACCTTCCGCAAGATCCACGAACCATTGTTCGCGTCACGCAGCCACGCAAATAACTCCGGCCGTAACGGGCTGAACTTCGAAGAGCTCAAGCAGCACGGCGCCCAAGACATGTCTTTTGCTGCACAGGTCATGAAGGGCTACATCAGCGCCGTAAAGGGTGCCGATGTCTCCAAAGCCGAACAGATGAAGAGCTTCGCCATCATCGCCAAGAAGTTCAAGCAACCAACCCGCCTCCTGCGCGGCTGGTAAAGGCATTGTTCGTCGGGCCTGACGGCCCAGGGGGCCAAAAGCTCTGGTGTCTCCTCGCCTCTTTGGGCCGAATGGCTCTGGCGATTATGACGGTTTCGGCAAAAGGCTTCGAGATTCCTTAAAGCAGGGCAATAACTGCTCACCTGATTTCCGCTGACGCTGTTCTTATCCTACCTTTGGCTTATGCCGATATATGCCCTCGAAGATGGTTGGGAACCAGACATTCATCCCGACGCTTTTGTGCATCCTGACGCTGTCCTCATAGGACGGGTCATCCTCGGCGCGCACTCCTCGGTATGGCCCGGTGCGGTGATCCGAGCCGATGACAACACGATTCGCATCGGCGAACGGACGTCGGTGCAAGACGGCGCAGTACTGCACTGCACCCACGACTTCCCCACAACGGTTGGCGACAACTGCACGATTGGGCACAACGCCCACCTCGAAGGATGCACCCTCGAAGACGGTTCTCTCGCTGGGTCGGGCTCGGTCATATTGCACGGCACCATCGTCTCGACCGGCGCATTGGTAGGCGCCAACGCCCTCGTACCAGGCGGCAAAGTCATCCCGCCAAACGCCATGGCTCTCGGCGTGCCCGCAAAAATTCGTGAAGACACAAATTCGCTAAACCTCAACATGCTTAACGCCGACAACTATGTCGAGCGCTCCGCACGTTACAAGGCAGCAATGCGGCGCATCTCGTGAACGCTCATCCAACCCCTATGACAGCTATGGAGCGAAGTGAATAGACGGCGAAAGACAGACAACCTTCGTATTGCCATGGTTGGCACACGTGGGATGCCGGCGAACTACGGCGGCGTCGAAACCGTCGTAGACGTATTGTCTCGACAGCTCGTTGCCCGCGGCCACGAAGTAACCGTCTTTTGCCGATCCGAAGACTACGACCTGCACCCGCCAATGATCGACGGCGTCCGCCTCGTGTACTTGCCTGCCTCCAAATCACCAGGCGTCGGCGCAATGATCCACGCCTTCCGGGCAGCGGTCTACTGCATTGGCCGCAACTTCGACATTGTTCACTTCCATGCGCTCGGCCCCGGCATGATGTCGGTCATCTCCCGCCTCTTGACCCGCTCAACCGTGCTGATGACCGTGCACGGACGCGACGACAAGCGAGACAAATGGGGACGCGCTGTTCGACTCCTCCTGCGTTTCGCCGCAATGATCAGCGCCCGCGTGCCCCACTCAACTCTTGTCGTCTCTGAAACTCTCGCTGGCGAATACGCCAATGAGTTCCGCCGGGCCACGACCGTCGTACCAAACTCCACACATCCAATTCCAGATGTTGCAGCGGGCCCCACGCTCGAACGCTTCGGCCTGACCAAGCAGAACTACTTTGTGTCGGTCGGCCGTCTCGTGCCCGAGAAGGCTCCACACGAAATGATCGCTGCGTATAACGACGCAATGACCGACATGCCGCTGGTAATCGTCGGTGGTGCAGCGGGTACCGAAACGTACGTTGACCATCTCCACGAGCTCGCCAGCGTCAATCCCAACATCATCTGCACCGGCCCGTTGTACGGCGACGAACTCGCCGAGATTCTCACCAACGCCGGAGCGTTTGTCACCTCGTCGCACCTCGAAGGACTCCCGACGGCGCTCATCGAAGCTGGCCGTGCAGCACTGCCCATTCTTGCGAGCGACATCCCGCCACACTGCGAGATCCTCAACACCAACACCGGCATCGACGGCCGACGCGTCTACCCAACGGGAGACAGCAAAGCGTTGGCGCAACTCTTTGGCCTCATCGACGAGAACCACAACGACGAACTGTTCGGCGCCAAGATGCTCGCCTCTGAACTCGATGATCGCTATGCGCCAGCACGCACCGGCGAAGTTCACGAACATGCCTACGTGTCAGCAATGGCGAACCGCCTCCGCCGCTAGAGCCGCTTAGGTCGCTCCAAGCACAAACGCCCTGGCGACCCTCCGGGGTTTAGAACGACAGCTTCATGCCTTCGGCTGCAGCGATGATCTTGCACTTTGTGTCCCAGGAAATCGCTTCGGCGAGAAGCCCATCGATGACCTCATCGCCATGGAGCGGATCGTGATGGAACATGGCGAGACACGTTGCTCCGGCAGAGTCGGCAACGTGCGCAGCGAACCGCGGCGTGCAATGTCCCCAGTCCTGTCGCTTCGCCAAGAGTTCGGGCGTGAACTGCGAGTCGTGGATCAGCAGATCAACATCCTTCGCTAGCTCGAGCACTCCCGGATCGATATCGGTGCTGTTGGCCGACTCTTGGTGATCGGGTATGTACGCAATGGAGAAGCCGCCCCAATCGATTCGGTAACCGTTGGTGCGTCCAGCGTGAGGAACCGAGCGGGCAGTGACGGTTGCGCCGCCTACCGAAACCGACGTTTCCCAGAGGTCGGTGAACGTTAAATCGCCCGGCAAGGCTTCGAGCTCCACGGGAAAGTACGGCGGGCGCACAAACCCCGAAAGGGCTTCTCGAAAGCTGAGATTGGGTTCGGGGGGACCCAGAATGGTTGCCTTGGAATCAGCGTTGAGGAGCTGCGGGAAAAACGGCAACCCTTGCACGTGATCCCAATGCAGGTGACTGATGAGGATCGTTCCGTCAAAGGACTCATCGCCGCTATCGAGACCATAGAACCGCACGCCGGTTCCGGTGTCACAGATGATGGGCAGCTCCCCTTCGCGTTGTATGACAACACACGAGGTGTTGCCCCCGAAACGGTTCATCGAATTGCAATGGCAGGGGGTCGAGCCGCGTACGCCATAGAACGAAACAGTTACACCAGCCTGCATGCAATTCTCCCCCGATAGCCGTGAGTGCCAACTCGCCAATGAGTCAACGTGAATCCGTAGTAGTGACAATAGGTTCTGCGCCTGCCCTGATGGAAACTCATGTGACAGATCTGACGCTCACGGCCAACAACCCAAACACCCCCGAGGAAGCTACGGGAGATCGATTTTGTCGCCTCGGAGAACGACCATCTCGTCACCTATTAGCTTTGCCAGGACCCGCTCCGAGCGTGCTCCTTCGTTGGCAAACCCAAGCGTGTCCAACGCGTTGGAGCGCCCCATTGGACCTTTGCGAAGCGCAGCGATCAAACGCCCACGCCCCTCGCGATCGGAACCAGCGAAACGAGACTGCGGAACGCTCACCCCGGCCGACCCAACCGCTGGATCAACGCCCACGCCTCGCCACGAACAAACGTGCTCGACGGGACATCTCTGACAGTTCGGCGATCGCTTGGTACAGACCGTCGCCCCGAAGTCGAGAAACGCCTGGTTCCATTCCCAGCCCGTTCCTGGTGCTACGAGTTGATCAGCGGTTGTCTGGACCTCTCCCGGTCGCAGCACCTTCCTCGACAGCCGTGCCAAGATCCGGCCAATGTTTGTGTCAACGACAGCGACGTCGCGCTCGAACGCAAAAGCCAAGACGGCCCGAGCGGTGTACGGGCCCACACCGGGCAGCGCCAAGAGCCCATCGAGGTCGTTGGGAAACACACCGTCGTGCTCGGTCGTGACCACAACAGCACAGCGATGCAAGAGCAACGCTCGCCGGTTGTAACCAAGCCCATCCCACAACGCAATCAGCGCACCTGCGTTCGCCTCTGCAGCGTGCTCGACCGTCGGAAACTCTTCCAAGAACGCCCGCCACTTCGGCAACACACGATCCACCTGGGTCTGCTGCAGCATGACCTCACTCACCAGCACCTCCCACGGATCCCGTGAGGCCCGCCAGGGCAGATCCCGGGCGACATCGGGCCACCAACGCCGAAGCGTCTCCACCAGCTCGGCCGTGGCCGCCAAAGGGAGCGCTGAGGTCATGGTCAGATCATGACACAGCCACCGACTAGAACAATGACGCCAATGACGTCAGTCGGGCTTAAACCGAAGCAAACAGTGCCGATGGGAGCTAGTCCAAACGATGCACGTCCGGAGACCCAGATTGCACGAGCCAACCATCTCTCCTGTTCACGAACGAATCAACCTGTCTGCTCCCCACATGACCAGCAGCGAACGAGACGCGCTCCTCGCCGCCTTTGACTCACAGTGGATTGCACCCGCTGGCCCTGCGCTAAACGAATTCGACGCATTGCTCGCTGAACTATCGGAACGAGAAGCCGCCGTCGCCGTGACCAGCGGAACCGCTGCGCTTCACCTTGCGCTACTCGTCCTCGACATTGGCCCCGGCGACATCGTCATCTGCCCGAGCGTCACCTTCGTCGCATCCGCGAACGTCATTCGCTACGTCGGCGCGACGCCACACTTTGTCGACTGCGACAGCGAAACCGGCAACATGTCGCCGGACGCGGTCGACCAGGCGCTCACCGACCTCACCGCTATTGGACATCGGCCCGCTGCGGTCATGACCGTCGACCTGTACGGCTCCTGCGCCGACTATTCGAGCATCATGCCAATCTGCGAACGTTTCGATGTCCCCGTCATCGAGGACGCTGCCGAGGCCATCGGCGCCACCCACCAAGGCCGCCCTGCCGGTTCCTTTGGCATCCTTTCCGCCTTTAGCTTCAACGGCAACAAGCTCGTGACCACCGGAGGCGGCGGTGCCCTCGTCGGCCCGCAGAACCTCATCGATCGCGCCGCGTTCCTCGCTGGACAGGCCAGAGAACCCGAACTCCACTTCGAACACCGAGAACTAGGTTTCGCCTACCGCCTCTCCAACCTCTCGGCTGCCTTGGGATGTGCTCAGCTTGGCCGCCTCGATGCCATGATCGCCCGTACCCGCGCCATTCACCGCAGGTACGCCAACGAACTCGGCATGATCGATGGTGTCACCATCACCTCCCAAGACCGCAACGGGCGCGGCAATGGCTGGCTCTCGGTCCTGCATCTCGACCCGTCGAAGCTCCCCACGCCAACCGCTATCTGCGAGGCGCTGCTCGAACACAACATCGAAGCTCGTCCCGCATGGAAACCCATGCACTTACAACCGCTCTACGCGGACGTCGCGTGCACTGGCACCACGGGTTCCGAAGAGCACTTCGCCACCGGTCTGTGTTTGCCAAGCGGTTCCTCGATGAACGCAAGCCAGCAATCCCGAGTGATCGCTGCGGTGGCCCACGCGCTGCGAGTCAACACCGCATCCATCGATACCAGTGCCATCGATACGAGCGTTATCGAACCGGCTCTCATCAATATTGCCGACTCGATCGATGTTAGAAGCGAGCTATCTCGGCAACATCTGGACAATCCGGTGTCCACGCGCTGGGTGGCTTAACCCCGTTAGGACCAATCAGTTCATCAAAGCTCGACAAGCTGACGCGTTCGGGCATGCCGTTGCCTGTCTCGGGAACGTCACTAGCGTCGTCGCCATCTCTTGGGGCGAAGCCATTGCGGGCGAGATAGCTCGACCACAACAACGGCGGCAGGCGCGTTCCCAACGGCGTCACAACAACGACCGATCGGCCAGCGTTCCGAGCGTGTTCGATCCACGCGGTCGTCCCCGCAGGACAAACCAGCTCGACCTCGCCATCGGTGCCTGGACCTGACGCGATCGGACCTGACGCGATCGAATCGATCACGTCGGTGCCGCCGGCCTCGGCAATAGCCACCGATTCAGCAATGTCGGCGGTGCGATCCGCTTCGAGTGACTGGGCAAACTCCCAACCAGCGTCGACTGGTTCAAGCGAATGAATCATGTGTGCAGCAAGCGCCAACAATCCCGGCGAATCGGGCTGGCGCACAATGAGTTGACGCACCGCAACAAGCAATGCCTGCGGCTTGCGAGCAAACGCCGCAAGCGCGGGAACTGACTCACGAACAAGCATATGATCGGGAGCCGAACCAGCCCGAGCAACGTATCGAAGACGTTCGATTGGGTGCACAAGGCCGACGATACCTGAGTTCACGTCTGATAGAGGTGCGACTAGTCGGCGAATCGGCTACCGTTTCCGCCGTGGCAACGCTTGATGGTGATCCAGATCTCAACCCGCTAAACGGCGAAGCTCGCCCGTTCTCGGATTGGATGACAACCTTCCCAATGCTTATTGGGGCGCTCGACCCCTACACGCATGAAAGTTCTTGGCTGCTCGACACGACGGCCCGGATCTTCCGCCAGTTCGCAGGCGCCGACGTTCGCGTTGCTTGGCTCGCCGCTGGACCCGCCGATGGCGTCACCAAGTTCCTCGGCCCCTACGCCGAAGAGTTCCTGACCTTCACCGACGAAGACCGCACCGTGGTCAAAGCCCTTGGGCTCACTGCTCTTCCTGCGCTCACCCTCGTTCGCCAAGACGGCAGCATCTCGGCTTCTGCCGAAGGCTGGGACCCCGATGGATGGCGCAATGTCGCCGAAACGCTCAGCGAACAAACCGGGTGGAAATCACTCGCGATCCCCGGCCCCAAGGATCCAGCGCCGTACCCCGGAACCGCTGTCTAACGCACCGAAGCGTTACCCGCAGGCCGTGACTCGCACGATGTCGGCGGTTGGATAGAAGATCTCACGACTGTTGTCGTCGTGCGCCCATTCTTCGAGCGCATTGGCGTAGTCATCGAGCTCATCTGGCGTGTCGGCCGAGATATGGCTGCGTACACACGTGCCAGATGTCGTGCGCCACGCAACAAAGGAATCGCCGCCCCATCCGTTCGCGATTTCCAAGGCCGTTTCACGGTCGAAAATGTCGGTAAGGACCGCCGCCCATCCCGCTTCGCCCCAAACGCCGGAGACAAATGCCTCGGCGTCGGCTGACGGCGTGGCCACGTCGGGCTCGGCCGTTGCACCACCTAGGTAGGCCTCAGGGTCGAGTACGAGCTCGGAAACCGACGGAGGATCGACCAGCGCTGCGTCGATGGCCTCTTGTCCGCGATCCCACAATGCATTCGCAAAGTCTTCGCCATACCGGTACCGGCCAAACTGCAATTCGAGGAACGATGGCGTGAACTCCGACAACGACACCGACCGTGGCAACGCCTGGCGAGCATTGTTTTCCTCCGCGAGCTCGGCTGCGCTGAACCTGGACCGGTAACGACCCTCGATTACCCGAGCCGAACCTTCGGTAAGCGCCGAGAAGGTCCAATCAATCTCGTCGGTCCGTGCGTCATATTCGGCACGATCGAGATCGAAGATCTGATCTTCGAGCGCATGTACCAACTCGTGCACCAGAACCGTGCGAGTAAAGGCGTTGATTTCGCCAGAGCGCAACGTGATGTTTCCGGTCTCGGCAACATAGAAACCAATCACACCCGCGTCACCAAACCGGGTCCAGATTGCCTCGAGCGATAGATCGCCTTCGATAACACCCATCGCCCGATAGATATCGGTGAAATTGGTGTAGTCGGTCCGATTGGTCGCTGCATCCTCGGCAATGAGCTCGCTCCAGGCAGCGCCAAACGTTGCACTATCGAGCTGCTCGATCTCGGGGCGCCTCGTAAAGGAGTGGCCTCGTTCGGCTTCCACAAAGCTGATCAGCTCGGTGGTGAGTTGTTCGAGCGGCGTATCGGCGATTGGTTCCGAGACCGAATCGTCGGTCTCGTCGGCATCGTCGGCATCGTCGGTCTCGTCGGCGGCTGCGGCTTCGCTCGATGGCGTGTCCTTGGCTGAACCGTCGTTGGATGGTTCATCTTCATCGGCAGAATCTCCGGCAGCGTTGGCGTTAAAGGCAATCGCCCCTGGGCTATCAGGATCAACGTCGCTCGAATCGCTCTCGCTCTCGGCGTCCAGATCGAGCGCTTGTTCATTCGTCGATGGGTCCACCAGAACTCGTGCATTGCTGCCAGGTCCCGACCTAGAACAGCCAGAGACCACCAGGATCAGTAAAGCCGAAGCGAAGGCGAGAAGGCGAGCGTTGATACGCATGATTTGAGTATCGACCATTCCTTCGAAAACCTTTGCCTCGGGCCCTACACTTGCGGGCATGAGTGATATAGCCCCTGACGCCACCGAACCAGAGACACCCGTTGAGGAAGCCGCTGAAGGCACCTCGATTACCGATGCGGCTAAGCTGATCCGTCTCGGCACCATGACGCAGTCGCTCATGACCGAAGCACGCCAAGCGCCCCTTGACGAGGGCGGACGCGCACTGCTCGCCAAGATCCACAAAGAAACCATGTCCGCGCTCGAAGACACCATGAGCGACGATCTCCTCGACGAGCTCCGCGAATTCCAGATCCGTATCGATGGCGGCGACACAACACCATCGGACGGCGAACTCCGCATCGCCCAAGCTCAGCTCGTTGGCTGGCTCCAAGGCCTCCACCAAGGCTTCCAAGCAATGGCGATCGCCCAGCAAGCCTCAGCGGTCCAGCAGCTACAACAGCTCCAAGCCCGTGGCGGTGCTCCCCAAGGACTTCCCGCAGGACCCGCTCCAGAAGGCGCAGAAGGCGCCATAGAAGCCGACAGCCGCCCAGGTACGTACCTCTAACGCTGCGGTCGCAATCCCGACACCGTTCCCCAACGGGGATGGACAAAACGCAAACGCCCCCACACTCTGAGGCGAACCTCGAGCATGCGGGCGTTGAAACTTGTTAGCGCTTTGGTGGAGCCTCGTAGTGGCTCCACCAAAGGGCGGACAAAGATGGAGCGTTACTCTCGCAAGGATTCAGGACCGAAGAAGGCTTGCCAAGCAAACCAGAACTCGTTCTGGTGCTTCAGTGGGTTGAGCTGCGTTCCTTCGAGCTCGCCTGCCGTTGCAATGCCGAGGACGTTCCAGGTTGAGCTGGTCTGATCATCGGTGAACGTGTCGTCGTTATTTGCCGTAAAGGTGAGCGTCTGCCCATCGACCACTGGGTCGTGCGCGATGCCCGTGCCAATGGCCTGGGATTCAGCAATGTTTGAATCATCGAGTGCATCGGCGGTTTCACCGGCAAAGAACACAGCGATTGCTAGGCCGTCGACCTCGTCGTTGATCACACGTTCGACTTCGAGACGCTGAAAGGAGTACGCAGCGGCGACGTCGCCTTCGCTTACGCCAACAACACGGCTGAGTGCAGGTACCCGCTCATCGATTTCATCGTTGAACAAGAACGGTCGAGGGCTCGAGCTGTAGCCCTGGTATGGGTTGACGCCGTACTGGCTGTCGCCAAAGCCGCTCTCGCCAGCGAGGGACTTGCCATCGGGGAAGCTCTCGACGAACTGGGAGAACGAAACAATCGAGGTAGGGAAGCTATCGAGCTGAGCGCCAGCGAATTCGCCGACAACAGCTTCACCGGTGATCTGCTGCCACAAGGACGTTGTCTTGTCGTCCCACATGACCAGGTCGCTGTTACGGAGCAGGCCAGAAACACCAAGGCGCAATACTTCGCCGTTTACCCTTCGATCAAAGGCGACTGCGGTGTTGCACAACGGGCAGAACGTGACGGAAACAGGTATGTCGCCAAAGGCGTCGTTCACGATCTCGTGACGGGTCAGGATCGAAAGTGGGTAGAAGCGAGCTTCGCCGTCGATCTGAACGAGGGCGCCCGGATCACGTGGGCCGAGCCACTCGCCAGCGAGGTCGGTGGTCTCAAAGATTGGCGTATCGATCGGCGGGATGCCATCGCGTGGGTCCGAAGCCTGAAGTCCAGCCTGGAATTCGTTCCAGTCTTCGACGGTACGACGGGTCCAATCTGTTGGCCATGACTCGTATCGCTCGAGCGGACCGCGGTTGGGATCTTCCTCGATGATGATGCCCTCGGTCGACGTAGTGTCGAACGTGATGCCGCCACTGAGGTCAAACGGGCCAGCAGTTACGGGAACGAACGTGGTTGTCGGACCCGTGAGGGGCACGGTCGTTGCCGTGGTTTCCTCGCCGCTTTCCGTTTCTTGAGCCGGGGCGGTTTGGACCTCCTCTGAGGTCGACGGTGAATCTTCATCGGTTTCGGTCGCCGTAATGAGGCCGCTGGAACACGCAGAGGCAACCAAGCCGAAGAGGAGAATGAGGGGAACGAGACGTTGTCGCATGAACACGACCAACCCGCAATAGGTAATTGGCATTCCTGACCTCCGAAGACGTGGTGTCGGCGTGACTGGCGTTAACCTGTTGGCATGGCTAAGAGTGTCGACCTCAAAATGCGGATTCGTGCCGGTGCAAAGGTGACAGCAACGAACGATCTTCCCGGTGTTCCCAAGGGAACCAAGGGCAAAGTTGCCATGTCGAACGGCATCACCTGGTTGCGTTACTGGGTTCGCTTTGAAAATGGCGAGCTCGTTGGCCACGTAGACCATGACGACATCGTTATCTCTCGTGCCTGGGATCAGTACTTCTGGCAAAAAGAGCGCGACGCTGAAGCTGCGGCTGCAGGCGCTGCTGGCGGATCAGCCGATTCGGGTGGCGGAGCCGTTGCTCAAGCAGACAATGCCTTTGGCGTGCCGCAGTACTTGCTCGATCGCACAACCGCTGCGCTCGAAAAAGCCGGCGTCTCCCGCTAGGCGCCACCATCTCTCTTCTCGATTTCCTACCCGCCTCTGGCGCTGAACCAGACGAACTTGTCGATGCATTTCTCGACTACTCGATCTCGGTGGGCCTCGAGCTGTACCCAGCCCAAGAGGAAGCAATCCTTGAGCTTCTCTCCGGCAACCACGTCATTCTGGCGACCCCGACGGGGTCAGGAAAGTCACTCGTTGGCATGGCTGGGCACTTTGCGGCCAAGGCCCGCGGCGAGCGCAGCTATTACACGGCGCCGATCAAGGCGCTTGTTTCGGAGAAGTTCTTTGCCCTAAGCCGAGAACTCGGTTCAGAGAACGTGGGCATGGTCACCGGTGATGCTGCGGTGAATCCCGATGCGCCGATCATCTGCTGCACCCAAGAAATTCTGGCCAACATTGCGCTGCGCGAAGGCGCAGCCGCCGACATTGGCCTGGTTGTTGTCGACGAGTTCCATTTCTACGCCGACCACCAACGCGGCTGGGCCTGGCAAGTACCGCTCCTCGAAATGCCCCAGGTTCAGTTTCTCCTGATGTCTGCAACGCTCGGGCCTACCGAGAAGTTCGAAGAGGAACTCATTGCCCGCACCGGGCGCGCCGCTGTCACGGTGTCGAGCACCGATCGCCCGGTACCGCTCGACTTTGCCTGGCAAACCACCGCCATTCACGAAACCGTCGAGACACTGCTCAAAACCGAACGTGCGCCCGTCTACGTCGTGTACTTCACCCAGAAGTCCGCGCTCGAAGCAGCACAATCGTTCACGAGCTTGTCGATCTGTACCAAAGACGAAAAGGCAGCCATTCGCGAAGAAGTAGGCAACTTCCGCTTCGACTCTCCCATTGGCAAAGACCTCAAGCGCTTCCTCTCCCACGGCGTCGGCATTCACCACGCGGGGTTGTTGCCCAAGTACCGCCTCCTCATGGAGAAGCTGGCCCAGAAGGGCCTGCTGAAGGTCATTGTCGGCACCGACACCCTCGGCGTTGGCGTCAACGTGCCCATCCGCACGGTGCTGCTCACCCAGCTCTTTAAATACGACGGGCAGCGCGTACGAATCCTGACCGTCCGAGAGTTTCAACAGATTTCGGGCCGTGCGGGCCGTAAAGGGTTCGACGATCAAGGAACGGTGTGGGTTCAGGCTCCGCCTCACGTGATCGACAACCTCAACGCCGATCGCAAAGCCGCAGCGGACCCAAAGAAAAAGAAGAAGGTCCAGAAGAAGAAAGCGCCGGACAAACGTTATGCGCATTGGACCGAAGAGACCTTCGCCAAGCTGGTAAACGGTTCGCCTGAACCCATGGTGTCCAGCTTCGACATCACCCACCAGATGCTGCTCAACCTGCTCGACCGTCCGCCGCTCGTTGCCGAAAACCCGCAACCCGGCGGCCCGTACTCACAGCCCGGCGGTTGTGAGGCGGTCAAGGAACTGCTCCAGGACAACCACGAGACCCGCAAGGCAACACGACGCCACCAAAAGCGTGCCATCTCGATGTACCGCTCGTTGCTCGATGCCGAAGTCATCGAACTTCTCGATACCCCCGACGACGAAGGCCGCGTCATACGGGTAACCCTCGACCTGCAAGACGACTTTGCGCTCAACCAGCCGTTGTCGCTCTTTGCCCTCGAAGTCATCGAAGGACTCGACCGCGATCTACCCGAACACGCCATGCATGTGCTGTCGGTCATCGAATCGGTGCTCGAGAACCCCGGCGCCATCCTCGCTGCCCAACTCGACAAAGCCAAGACCAATCTCATGGGCGAGATGAAACGCGAAGGCATCGAATACGACGAACGGATCGAACGTCTCGACACCGTCGAATACCCAAAGCCGCTAGGCGACGAACTGTACGAAGCCTTCAACGGCTTCCGTGCCCGCCATCCGTGGGTGGGCCAAGAGAACGTCAAACCAAAGTCCGTCGTACGCGAACTGTACGAACGGGTCATGACGTTTAGCGACTACGTCAACGAATACGGCATGAAACGCAGCGAAGGCCTCGTGCTTCGCTACCTCACCGATACGTACCGGGCGCTCAACCAGACGGTGCCCGATACGGAAAAGACCGAAGAGGTTACCGACCTCATCGAATGGCTCGGCGAGCTCGTCCGACAGGTCGACTCCAGCCTCATCGACGAATGGGAACGGCTCATCAACCCCGAGCCCGACGAAGCCACCCCCGAATCCCGGTTCTCCACAATCGAGGCCGCTCCCCGAGACATCACCCAGAACGAGCGTGCCTTCCGGGTCATGGTTCGCAACGAAGCCTTCCGCTGGGTACAACTCCTCGCCCGCCGCAATGTTCGCGAACTAAGCCGTATCTCGGACCCCGAACACGCCTCCGATTCCGAACGTCCACCGAGCCCTCTCCGGCCCGTCGAGCAGGTCGAACGCATGCTCGAGGGCTACTTCGAGGAACACCCAGAGGTGCTCACCGGCGCCGATGCCCGCAATGCCGGGTTCTTCCAAGTGTCCACCGACGTGCAAACCGTCGAGGGGAACGAAACTCTGGCGGTACGCCAAGTCGCGCTCGACCCCGAAGGCCACAACGAATGGGGCCTTGTTGGCTGGATCGACCTCACCCGTTCTCGTGAGCTTGGTCGCGCCGTCCTCGTCTTTGACGAACTCCGCCGTCTCTAACAGAACGCCCTGCTCTGACACACCAACAGTGACATCCGGGGTCAGACCCCGGATGTCACGGTTGGGTGGAAGTAGGGTCTCTCTTGTGCGTGTTCATGTTCTTCGAAACCCTGCTGGTGGCGGACGTAAATCTCGGACTCGTGCATCGGGCATCGTTGACGGACTCCGCAACGAGGGTCATGACGTCGTCGACCTGACCGGCGACTCTAGCGAGGCGTCATCGGCGGCGCTCGATCAAGCACTCAAGGCTGGCGACATCGAGCAAATCGTCATCGCTGGGGGCGACGGCCTTGCGCACCTCGCCATTCAGCATCTGGCCGAAACCGGCGTTCCGGTCACCATTGCCCCCACTGGCACCGGAAACGACTTCGCCACCGCCCTTGGCATTACGCAAGAAACACCGCTCGACCTCAACGCCCCCACAGCCGAGATCGACCTCCTCCACACAACCACTGCTGAGGGCGACACCTGGGTGGCCTCGATCATCATTGCTGGCTTCCCCGCCACGATCAACCAACGAGCCAACAGCCTTAACCTGCCCATAGGGGCACAGATCTACACGGTTGCCGCGGCTATGGAACTGCCCGGGTTCAGCCGCCAACAGGTTTCGCTCACCGTCGACAGCAACACCGTGGACAGCAACACCGTGGACAGCAACACCGTCGGCAGCCACACGATCGATACCGACTCGGCAATGCTGGCCATTGGCAACACCAAGCTGTTCGGCGGCGGCATGCTTGCCTGCCCTGATGCATTGCCCAGCGATGGGCTCCTGCACCTCACCTCGATCCAAGACGTTGGACGACGAGGCTTGCTCCCCCATCTCCTTGGACGCACCGGCGGCACCAAAGATCGGCCCGAGGTGCTCCGCTCGGCGGGGGTTCAACTCAATATCGAGACACCAAGTATCGACCTTTGGGGCGACGGCGAGCCAATTGGTCAATCCCCTGTGACGATACGAATCGTGCCCGGAGCGTTACGCGTCACCGGCGCCGACGTGACATAGCTTCGACCGCTCGGACTAGTGTCAGCCTTTCACGAATGCGGATTCGCACAGCAACAAAGGGCAACACAACATGTCAGATTCACTTCTTCAGGGACTCGCACAGCAGTTCAGCGGTGACACCATTGGCCAACTTTCTGGCCTCCTTGGTGTGTCACAAGAGCAAACCGGACAAGCCGTAGCAGCGGCGCTGCCCATGCTGCTTGGCTCCATGGTTGGCGCAGCGCAGCAGCCCGAAGGGGCAAACGCACTCTTTGGTGCACTCAAGGGCGACCACGACGGCTCGATCTTTGACGTGCTCGGCCCGCTGCTCAGCGGCGGTTACGCCTCACGCGCTCTCGGTGCTGACGGCGGACGCATCCTCGGCCACATTCTCGGCAACAAACAAGACGCCGTCGAACAAACCGTCGCACAAGGCGCTGGTATCGAGACCGGTCTCGTCAAGAAGCTGCTCCCAATGCTCGCACCGATCGTCATGGGTTACCTCGGCAAACGACTCGCCGGCGGCGGCCTCGACGCTGGCGGCCTTGGCTCGATGCTCGGCCTCGAACGCGAACAGGTCCAGAAGCAGGACTCTGGCCTCGGTGGCATCTTTGACCTCTTGGGCGGTGACAAAAAGGAACAGCAGCAAGATTCCGGCGGCGGTCTCATGGATATGGCTGGCGATCTCTTGGGTAGCTCGGCTGGCAAAGCCATTCTCGGACAAATTCTCGGCAAGTGACACCGGCATGTCTCGTACTCGACGCAGCTGGCGTCGAGTACGAGGAGCATCGTTATGAGCACGACCCAGCCAACACCGCCTATGGCGATGAGGCCGCAGAAGTGCTCGGTCTCGATCCAGACCAGGTGTTTAAAACCCTGATGGCTGAGCTCGATACTGGCGAGCTCGTCGTAGCGATCGTGCGCGTCAGCGGCATGCTCGACCTCAAATCGCTCGCCACGGCATGTGGCGCAAAGAAAGCAGCGATGGCCAAAGTCACCGCGGCTGAACGCAGCTCCGGTTACATCTCCGGAGGCATTAGCCCGTTCGGTCAGCGAAACCAACGGCGCACGGTTCTCGACGAAACAGCGTTTGCCTGCGATGAGATCTATGTGAGCGGCGGACGGCGAGGCTTCGATATCGCCCTTCGCCCCGACGATCTTGTCGGCGTACTCAACGCGATAATTGCGCCAATTGGATCCCAAATTCGGTAGACCCAGCGAACCGTAACGGGATCGTCATGGAGGCCCGGAGACGAAACGAGACCGCCATAGAGGCCGTTTTTCGAACACCCTCCGCGGTGAATCGCCAACGTTGAGCGAATTTGAGAAAACGGTAAGCCTTAATTCTTCACGCTGTGAGTCGACGGAGTCACACCGAACGCTCTCTGCATGCGCAGCACTCGCGATCATCATTTTCGATGCTCATTAGTGTTTCGTTAGTGGGCAGCGGGAACTCGCAACGGAGGCGACTAGGGATGAAGACCATATCGCAAACAAGGATCACGCAGCATTTGACGTACGTGCTGGTCGGCATTGCCACCATGCTCGTAGCGTTTGGAACGCTGGCGTTCACGAGCACCGCAACCGTCGGAGCACAGACAGGCTGTGGCACCTACAGCTACGACTTTGCTGGCACCAGGCTCCTCAACGACGGGATCTCCAATTCCGCTGGCCCCTTTAGCGCTGACATCCCCGCTGGCAACTACACCGTCACGTTGGTCTCTCACGACAATCATGATTCCCAGGTAGATGTACCAAGCCAGCTCGGCGAGCAATACCACGTCGTGCTCGACTCGGGTTACACCTCACCGGCCTCGACCGATATCCCCGACTCCTCGACGACGTTCACCACCACCTTCACCAACCAGATCATTGCTGACAGCTCCGCTATCACCGTCAGCCATGCAGGTGCACCGGGGATCAACTCGGTCGACGTCCTCTGTGTTGGGTTCACCCCCGAAGACAACGATGCTTCCAGCATCCAACAGCTGCCAGAACCCGAACTCCCGACCGACTCGGCAATCCCTGTCGATCCTGCGACTCCGGCCGACTCAGCCTTCCCCGTCGATCCAGTAACCATCGAGCCTGAAACACCTGCACCCGAGGCCCTTCCAGATACCACGGAAACCGCTGACTCTTCGTCAATTTCTGTCGAACCAGCAACACCGATCGGCCCAATCACACCAATCACGCCAATCACCCCAATCGATCCGGTGGAGCTCGTTCAGGACAGCGCTGAACCCGTCACGAACCTTCCGGACCCGGCGGAAGTAACCGCTGAGGATCCAATCGCCGAGCCGGTCGAAACGGAAATCGACGCCAATGTCGAAACGGGCATTGACGATACTGTCGAAACCGCAATTCCCGATCCGGCCGCCACCGAAGTCATCGACACCGAAATCATCGACACCGAAATCATCGACACCGAGGTGCAGGGAATTGTTGAGACAGCAGTCGCTGCTCCCCTTCCCGTACTCGCCGCCACCGGCCCAAGCCTCGAATCACTCATGCTCCTCGGGTTCGGGCTTGCCTTGATCCTTCTCGGCGCACTCCTCGTGCTCGAGCAACGGCGTTTGAACGCATAACTACACCCGGCGGCTATTCGGAGCGACACGTTTGTCGCTAGCGTCTGGCCATGAGCATTCTCGGCAATTCCGTCGTTCGCATCGAAGACCCCCGGTTTCTCACCACCGGTGGTAACTACGCTGGAGATCTCAACCTCCCCAATGCTGTCCACGCCGTGTTTGTACGATCGACGTCGGCAAGCGGACCCATTGTGTCGATCGACCTCGACGACGCACGTACCGCTCCTGGGGTGCTCGCTGTCCTGGGAGCCGCCGACATGGAACTCGCTGCGTATTCAAACGAAAAGTCTGACGTGCTCAGGCGTTTCCCACTCGCTGTCGACTACGTCCATTTTGCGGGAGAACCCGTTGCCGTAGTTCTTGCCGAGACCTACGCCCAAGCGCTCGATGCCGCCGAACGAGCCTGGGTCGAGGTCGACGCACGCGACGCCGTGCCGAGCATCAGCGTTGCCCTCTCCGACTCCACGTTGGTCCATCCCGATCTCGGCACCAACGTTGTCGCCGATAAACGCGCAACCGATCTCGACTTTTCCGGTTGTGACATCCTCATCGATGTCCAGATCGCCAACAACCGCATCAGCGGCGCACCGATCGAACCACGCGTTGCCGCCGCCCATTGGGGCGAGGATGGTCGGCTCACCTGCTGGACGAGCGGTCAAGGCGCACACCCTGCACAAGCAACCATTAGCAAGGTGCTCGGACTCGATGCAGCCGACGTGCACATCATCACCACCGACGTCGGCGGGAGCTTCGGCTCAAAGGCCCGCCCAAGCCCCGAACAATGTGTCCTCGGTGCCGCAGCAAAGATCGTTGGCCGACCCGTCATGTGGAGCGAAACCCGCACGGAGAACTTTCTGGCAATGGGACACGCCCGCTCGCAGCTCAATCGTGTTCGCCTTGGAGGCAGCGCCGACGGCGACCTCACGCACTACCAGCTCGACATCGTGGCCGAGGCTGGTGCCTATCCCGAAATGTCGACCCTGTTGCCGTTCTTCACCCAGATCATGGCGTCGGGTGTCTACGACTTTGCTAACGCAACATCGGGTTGGATCACCGTCGCCACGAACACACCACCAGTCGCTGCGTTCCGTGGCGCTGGACGGCCCGAAGCAACCGCATCGCTCGAGCGAGCAATCGACCTCTTCGCCGCCGAAGCCCGCATCGACCCCGCCGAACTTCGCCGCAAGAACTTCATTGCCCCGAACCAGTTTCCGTTCACCAGCCCAATGGGCCAGGTCTATGACTCGGGTGATTACGAAGCAGCCCTCGACACCGTGTTGGCCAACGCTGGTTACGCCGAGCTTCGCGCCGAACAACAGCGCCGTATCGATACCGGTGCAACGACGCTCTTGGGCATCGGCATTGCCAGCTACGTCGAGATCACCGCCCCTGGCGCAATCAAAGGCGACGACGAGTTTGGGTCCGTGGAGCTACAGCCAGATGGCACGATCGTCGCACGAACCGGAGCAACACCCTTTGGCCAGGGTCACGAAACCACGTGGGCCATGATCACCGCCGACGCAATAGGAGTGGCGGTCAAAGACATCACCGTGGTCTGGGGAGACACCGACGAAATCAGCTCGTCAAAGATCACCGGCGGCTCACGATCGGTGCAGCTCGCTGGTTCGGCCATGGTCGATGCCACTAGCCAGCTCATCAACGCCTCGATCGAACACGCAGCCAACCTCCTCGAAGCCGCCCCCGCCGACATCGTGTTCGACAAGGAAGCCGGAGCGTTTCACGTTGCCGGCACACCCGCCAAGGCTGTTCGCTGGGCCGATATCGCCGCCGTTTCCGAACAGACCCTCGTTGGGGTAAGCAAATTCTCCCAAGCCGGTGCCACCTTCCCCTTTGGTAGCCACGTCGCCGTTGTCGACGTCGACACCGAAACCGGCGCCGTCACCTTGCAGCGGATCATCACCACCGACGATGCGGGGACACTCATCAACCCGTTGCTCGCCGAAGGACAAGTGCACGGCGGAGTCTCAGCCGGCGTTGGGCAAGCCTTGTACGAAGAGGTGACCTATGACGAGTACGGCAATTGCACGTCGGCGAACTTTGCCGACTACGCGCTTCCCGCCGCCACCGAATTTCCGTCCTTCGAAGTTACCCTCACCGAAACAGCCACGCCGCTCAACCCGCTCGGGGCAAAGGGCATTGGCGAAGCCGGAAGCATTGGGTCGACGCCTGCGGTTCAAAACGCGTTGATGGACGCGCTTCGCCACGTCGGCATCAAACACATCGATATGCCGCTCACACCAGCAAAGGTGTGGTCCGCCTACGCAAACGCGTTGGCAGCCTCGCCCACGTAAGAGATCGACACGGTGTCGCCTCGGCTCCACGGCGCCCGTGCAGCCGCCCGCACCTGAACTTCGTTTGCGTCGTCCAATCGGACCGTGACCATCATGTCGTGGCCGTAATACTCGGTGAGCGTGACGGTGCCCGGCCCATTGGGTTGGCACGAAAGATCCTCGGGACGCACCAGCACATCGATGGGGCCGTTGGCGGGCTCGACAAGAGGGATGTCACCAATGACCGTGGAGGCAACAGCACCTTGGCCGCTGCCCGACAGAAGGTTCACGTCACCAACAAAGGACGCTATCCACGGAGACGAAGGTGTTCGGTAAATGTCTTGCGGCGAACCAATCTGTTCGATCTGACCGTCGAGCATTACCGCCACACTGTCGCCGAGAACAAACGCTTCTTCTTGATCGTGGGTGACAAAGATCGACGTCACGCCAAGCTCGACAAGAAGGCGGTGCACTTCGGTACGCACCCCAACCCGTAACGCCGAGTCAAGATTGGAAAAGGGCTCGTCGAGGAGCAGCACGGTTGGCCGAGGCGCAATGGCCCGGGCCAGAGCAACGCGCTGCTGTTGGCCACCAGAAAGGGTGTCGGGCATACGGTCGGCAAGATCGGCGAGGCCAACCATGTCGAGTGCTTCGTGCACCCGAGGGCCCTTGCGCTCGGCACGAGGGAGGCCATACCCCACGTTTTTACCAACGGTGAGATGCGGGAAGAGCGCCCAGTCCTGAAACACCATGCCCACATTGCGTTTCTCGGGTACAACCCACGAACCGCCACCTGCCATGGTGTCGGTGCCAATGCGGATCGAGCCAGAGTCGGGGCGTTCGAGGCCAGCGATCAACCGCAGCAGCGTGGTCTTGCCACAGCCGCTGGGACCGAGGAGTGCCAAGCTCGTGCCGGGTTCCACGGCGAGATCGATAGAGCGAAGTACCGACGTGTCCCCAAAGGACTTCTCGACGCCGAGAACCTCGACACCACGAGCGTTAGCTTGATCCATAACGGTCAGTATGCCGGTTAGCCCAAGGCTCCGTTGAAGGTGTCGCAGAAGTCCGAACCGTTGTCGAACCCTTCTTGGAACCACTCGATACGCTGCGCCGACGAACCGTGCGTGAAGTTCTCCTGGTTGCTGCTTCCCGTGATGGCATCATCACCAACAGCACCTGCTGCACGAACGCCTTCTTGGAGATCGCCGGACTCGAGGATGTTTCCTCGGTCATCGGCATCGCGTGCCCACGCTCCGGCGAAACAATCGGCCTGAAGTTCCATCATGACCTGCAGCCCGTTCGACTCTGTCGTGCTCGCACCGCTCTGAGCACGGCGCACCGCGTCGTTGGTACCGAGCACGTTCTGTACGTGATGGCCAACCTCGTGGGCAAGAATGTATGCCTGACTGAAGTCGCCTTCGGCGCCGAGCTGATTTTGCAACTGGATCATGAACACAAGGTCGATGTACGCCTGGCTATCGGCAGGACAATAGAAGGGTCCAACCGCACTGGTCGCCCGACCGCAGCCGCCGGTATCAACGCTGTCGGCGAACAGGTTCAGTTGAGCCTCGGGGTAGGTGAGTCCTGACGCGGCAAATTCGTCGATCCAAAAATCTTGCACATCGTCGAGGACGAAGTTGGACAGTTCGCAAGCGTCGAGCACTTCTGACCCGTAGCCGCTACACACGTCCGTCGAGTCTGTACTGGGTGCCGACTGTGTGGAGGTATCGCTGATGCCCGTTCCGCCGCCGTTGTTCACCAGCAAGAAGAGCAAGAAACCAATGCCGAGCACCACGATCAGGACCTTGCTACCGCAACCGCCCTTTCTGCCACCGCCCAACAATGCGCCGGCTCCGGCACTGGCGAGCGATCCACCCAGGCCACCGCCGAGCCCACCGCCGCCGCTAGAGCCCGAGCTGCGGTTGCCAAAGTTAAACCCGCCACCACCGCCACTACTGCCGCTACTGCGCCGGTCTCGAACGTTTTTACTGCGATATCCCTTAGGAACCTTAACCATAGCCACTCCCCCCACTGCCGCTAGGGCATGGGTGCATCAGAAGAATGGACTCAGCCTAGCCAGGCCTTGCCCGTCGCTGCTCAGGAAAGACCACGCTCCCCAAGACAGGGTGTACTCAGCGTTGGGCGGGCCAACGCAAATCGTTTGTGGGCTGGCGCTCGTCGGGGCGTCGACCGCGGGTGCCACGAGACGTCGGCACGTCTGGAATGTGCACCAAAGACCCAGGGGCCGATCCAGCTGGACGGTTCTCGATAACGGCCACGGGGCGACGATCCATTTCGGGACGAGGGCTCTCCACAACAACGGGCCGAGGCGCACGATTGGACGGGTGCGCAGCTGATTGCGGCCGACGACGGGGCCAGACCAAGAACGTCAACAGATACGCCATTGCGCCAATAAAACCGACCTGAGCAATGGCAAGTCCAATTGTTGACTCGTTGCTACGGGTCGCGATCAGCACCACGCCCACAAAGGCGATAACCGTCACGACGTATAACCCGAATCGTCTCCATCCACCACGCATGCCCGCGAACGTAGGCGCGTCTCCAAGTACGAGCAACTCGCGAACAACACTTCTCCTGGCCGCTCCTTCCTCGATGACTTCGCCGTAGTGACCCTCACCCACCGAAAAGATCCCGTAGGGTTGCGTCAATGAAGCGTTCCCACATCCTCGCTCGTGAACTTCGCGGCACGATCTTGGTCATTCTTGTGGCCACGATGATCGTTTGGCTCTTCGCCCGCCTCAACGATGAACGCGCTGAGGCCATCGAACAGCAGGCCCTCACCCAAACCACGACATCGGTCGTTGAAACCACCACGACATCGACCACGATCACCGTCGATGACAACGAGCGGCTCTGTTCTTTGTCGGCCTCATTTCGCGAAAATCTTCGCGAGATCAAAGTGGAACTCGTCGACCTCGCTGGTGATCCAATTGGCAACCCCGACGGGCTGCCGATCGATGTTGGGCTCCACAGAGACGGCGATATCGCCGATTCGTTCCGCGAAGCCAGGACCGTCGCTGGTGAAGAAGCATTCGCAAACAGCGAATCCTTCACCACAACGACCGAAGCGAACGAGGACGCTGTCACCCCCACGACAGTGGTGACCCCACGAGCGCAACCGTCACCCGAGATCATCGACACGAGCCGTATCGACCCACTCGAATCTGGCCTTCTCGGTGCACCACAGAAAGCAGCGCTCAACTTCTACACCGCTGCTTCGGCCCTGCGCATCGGCACCATCACCGCCGACTTTGCTTCGGCCGCTGACTACTTCGGTGACTTTGTCGAAATTGGCGAACCAGCGCTCTGGGACCTCGAAGAGCTCGCCCAGTCCGACAACGCCGACCAGTGGACTGCACTGTCCACCCGCCCGGTCTTTGGCATCGATGCAACCCTTGGGTACATCGAAGAAGAGTGCAGCATCCGTATCGGCAGCAGCTTTGTCTACCGAGAAGCAGCGCCTGAACTCGAAGAGTTCTCGCCGACCGAAGTCATTACCGCCATCGACCCTTCCGCTGATCCGAACCAGTAGTGAATCGCCGAGCGCTCACCGCAGCCGGGCTGGCTGTCCTGCTTACCATCGTCGGCGTCGTTGCCTTCTCGTCTTTGTCGAGTGAATCCTCAAATACACAAACCGGCGTACTCGCCGACCTGGCCGATGTCACTGATGAAGAAACTGCGGACGAAGACACCGCTCTCCGAGCTGCGGACACGCCCACCTCGGCTCCAGTGACTTCAGCTCCAGTAACCATTCCGGCGCCTTCTCCCGATGCTGAGGACGACTTCCCCGCCATTGTCGATTCGGCCGTGCGTGATCCCGACGAGCGCAGTGAACCAGCGGCGGTGACCTTCGACATTCTCGAAGCGACCCCTCACGACACGGGCGCCTTCACCCAAGGCTTGGAAATCAGCGACGGTCGACTCTTTGAAAGCACTGGCTTAGTGGGGCAATCCTCGATCCGAGAACTCGACCTGACCACCGGCGACGTTCTTCGTAATACGCCCGTCGCAGACGTGTTTGCCGAAGGCCTCACGGTGCTTGGCGACACGGCACTCCAGATCACGTGGCGCGACGGCATTGCCTACCGCTACGACACCGAAACCTTCGAGGTCATCGACACCCACACCTATGAAGGTGAGGGTTGGGGAATCTGTCATGACGATGACCAGCTCGTCATGTCGGACGGCAGCGCCACCCTCCAGTTTCGAGACCCAGAATCATTCGCCTTGAACTCGACGGTCGACGTGACATTCTCGGGCGTTCCGGTAGACCAACTCAACGAGCTCGAATGTGTCAACGGCACCGTGTGGGCCAACATTTGGCAATCGTCGCTCATCATCGAGATCGATCCCACCAGCGGCGAAGTCATCAGCGTTCTCAACGGCGCAACGCTCACACCGCCAGAGGTTGAGGGCGACAGCAATGCGGTGCTCAACGGCATTGCGTACGACCCCGAAACCAACACCTTCCTGCTCACCGGGAAGCTGTGGCCAACGATCTACCGGATACAGATCTCCACCGCCACCGAATAGCAGCGTCACAGGTAGCCGTGCGCGGCGCAGCCCAATAGGGTCTGCACATGGTTGATGAGCCCACCCCGGACCGGTCAACGCCTCGCCGAAAGCGCAAACCCGAGCCGCCGCAACAGGCCCCGCTCCCTCTGCTTCTTGCGATGGCGTCGCTGATCGTCATCTTGTTGGTCGCTTCCTGGATAACCGGCCAATGGCAGTTCATGTTTCTTGGTTTGTTTGGTGTCGCTGCAGGCGTGTTGCCGCTCTTGAGCCGCCGCCGGTGACCCAGCGGGTTCTCGGGATCGATGGGGCTTCCGGTGGCTGGATCGCCGCCGAGCACGAGCTTGGGTCGACAACGTTTTCCGTACGTTTCTGCGACACGCTCGAGATTCTGATCGATCGACTCTCGACCACTGTCGCTGCGATCGCTATCGACATGCCTATTGGGTTATCGGCGGACGGTAATCGACCCGTCGATCGCCTCGTTCGCCAACGCCTTGGCCCACGTTCCTCCACGTTCTTTCCAACGTCAATCCGGTCGGTCCTCGATTTCGACGACTATGCCGAAGCAAACGCACATGCCAAGGCAACGTGTGGTCTTGGTATGTCGAAACAGGCTTGGCACCTTGTGCCGAAGATCCGCGAACTCGACGGCATGTGGAAACCCTCTCTGGCTCATCGACTTGTCGAAGCACATCCCGAGACGTCGTTTGCCGAGATGGCCGGAGCGCCGGTCCTCACGAAGAAAGCGACTGCCGAGGGGCGAGCGGAACGGCTCCATCTGCTCGCGGTACATCTGGGAACCGCTGTTGATGACGCCGTAGCTGAAATGCCCAAGAAGTGGGCGGTAGATGCGGTGGACGCGCTCGCCATGGCGTGGACCGCCGGCCGGATCGCCAACGGAACAGCGATCGTGCTCGGTGGTGAGCTCGATGAAGCGAACCGGCCTATGCAGCTCGCTATCTGAAAGACTCCTCACGTGACCTCGATTGGCCGATATGCCCCCTCACCATCGGGCGACCTCCACGTAGGCAACCTGCGCACCGCAATGCTCTCCTGGCTATCGGTCCACCGGGCTGGTGGCGAGCTACGGCTCCGCATCGATGACCTCGACCCTCAGGTGGCGTCGAGCGAACACGAGGCCCATCAGCGACGAGACCTCGACGCCTTAGGCATCACCTTCGACGGGCCCGAACTCCGCCAATCGGCTCGCACGGGCACCTACCTGGCCGCTATCGAACAGCTCCGGACAGACGAGCTGCTGTACCCATGCTTTTGTTCTCGCCGAGAGATCCGAGAAGTGGCATCGGCACCGCATGTCCATCTGCCAGATGGTGCCTACCCCGGAACGTGTCGCGATCTCGACAGCGAAGCTCGTGCCGAACGGGCCGAGAACCGACCTGCAGCGATGCGGGTGCGGACAAGCAACGTCGAGATTGGGTTTGTCGACCGCAACTACGGGCCACAAACCGAGTTTGTCGACGACTTTGTCATACAACGGAACGACGGCGTGCCGTCCTACAACTTGGCCACTGTGCTCGACGATGCTGCACAAGACGTAACCGAAGTTGTCCGAGGCGCAGACCTGCTACCAGGCACCGCTCGCCATGTTTGGTTGCGCGATGTTCTTGGACTGGCGCACGTCGAACATGCCCACGTACCGCTCGTGCTCAACGCCGAGGGCGACCGCCTCGCCAAGCGGGACGGAGCAGTGACCCTCACCGACCTCGCCGCCGAGGGAGTCTCGGTCAAACAGGTACGGGGCCGCCTGGCAACGTCGTTGGGTCTAGCCGAGACGGGCGAGACCCCAACAATGACCGATTTATTGTCGCGTTATGACCCCGCCGAGCTATCTCTCGACCCCGCTATCTGGAGCTAGCTATGTACAACAGGGTCTGACCCCGATGTACACACCTGGCTAGAAGAACAGCTCGCTTGCGGTGAAGATCAGTAGGCCTGCGAGGCCACCGACCAGGGTGCCGTTGATGCGGATGAACTGCAGATCTCGGCCGACCTGCAACTCGATGCGGTCCGCTGTGTCGTCTGCGTCCCAGCCTTCGACCGTGTTCGCGATGAGTCCGCCGATTTCGGAACCGCCGGCCTCGGCGAGGTAGATGATGATCGATTCGATCCAGGCATCGACCTTGCCTTGTAGCTCTTTGTCGTCGACCAACCGGTTGGCGAGGGCAACGATTGCGTCTTCGATACGGCGGCGCACGTCGGAGTCGGCTTCCTTCGTGGCATCGCCAAAGCCGCGTTGCAGGCTGGACCAAAGATCCTTTGTCCACTCTTGAAACTCGGGATGATCAATCAGTTCGCCCTTTAGCTTTTCGCCCTGCGTGATGAGCCGCGCATCGGACCGCAGGCGGTCCGCTAACTCACGGGACCGAACATCGATGTCGCGCTTGATCTGATGATCGGGGTCGCTGTCGACCTCTCGCAGGAACGTCATCACCGCGCCGTAGATCTTCTCAAAGACCCGATCGTCGACTCCTTCGGGAACCCACCATGGCGACTCGTTGATCAACCGGCGGCGGAACGTGTCTCGGTTGTCGTCCAAGAAGTTTGCCGCGCCCTTGAGAACCGCGTTGTAGACCTCGTGGTGATGATCGCCGTCCATCCCCGCGTCGATCACGCGCCCCATGATTGGGGCCACTGGTACCCGGCCAAGACGATCGCGGACAAGGCTGTCGACCATTAGTCGCACATCTTCGTCGTCGCCAAGGACATCGGAAATCGCCGAAACAACAACCGCTACCTCGCCAATCATCGACCGAGCATTCTCGGGCTCTTGGAGCCACATGCCAAGGCGTTTGCTTATCTCGACGCTTTGCAGCTTCTCGGCGACAACATCGCCGGTGAGGAAGTTGGACTGCACAAACTCGCCAAGCCCAAGACCGATTTCGTTCTTGCGCTTCGGGATGATCGCCGTATGCGGGATTGGTAGCCCCAGGGGGTGCTTAAAGAGGGCCGTAACCGCAAACCAATCGGCGATGGCGCCCACCATGGCGGCCTCGGCGGTGGCGCGCACAAAGCCAACCCAGACGTGCTCTTCTTCGAACGCGCGAGCAACCACAAAGATGATCGCGGCAGCGACCAACATGATCGTTGCGACCATCTTCATTCGTCGAAGCTGCGTCCGCTGCGCTGCTTCGTTGTCGACAGGCGTTGTTTCGCTGTTTGGAAGTGAGTCAGATACCACGTCCATGAGCGTATTGGCCGAGCGCGCACGGTCCTATCCTTGATGGGTGCTTACGATCTCTGGCCTCGCAAAAGCGCATGGTGCCCGCAGCCTTTTTAAGGACGTCACCCTGCAGCTCTCCGACGGGCGACGCGTTGCGTTGCTCGGCGGCAACGGCGTTGGGAAGACCACGCTGATCGAATCGATCATGGGTGTGCAAGACCCCGACGCTGGCGTCATCCATAAACCCAAAGATCTACGCAGTGGTTACCTCGCCCAGGAACTCCCCGAGGCCACCGATCGAACCGTGCTCGCCGAAACGCTCGACGGCGCCGAAGAGATCCGCAACATTGCCGAACGTCTCCAAAAGCTCGAAGAGCAAATGGCCACTGACGACGGCACCAACCTCGAACGCATCATCGACCAATACGGTCAGGCACAAAGCGAATTCGAAACCATGGGCGGTTACGCGATCGAGTCCGAGGCTCACCGCATGCTCGCCGGGCTCGGCTTCCCCCCAGCGTGGAACGATCGCCCCATCAAAGAACTTTCCGGCGGCTGGCGCATGCGAGTTGCCTTGGCACGCTTGCTGCTCAGCGCACCCGACGTCCTCATCCTCGATGAGCCCACCAACCATCTCGACGTCGATTCCGTTGCGTGGTTAGAGAACCATCTCGCAAACTGGGGCGGCGCACTGTTGTTTGTTTCCCACGATCGTGACTTCATCGACGCCGTGGCAAACCGGATCTTCGAACTCTCCGGTGGAACCGGTACCGAATACGTTGGTACGTTCCTCGAGTTCGTTGCGGCACGTGAAGAGCGCTACGCCCAGATCGTGGCCCAAGCCGCACAGCAGAAGAAGAACATGGCTGCGACCGAAGCGTTTGTCGACCGCTTCCGTTACAAGGCCACCAAGGCCAAACAAGTCCAGAGCCGCATCAAGGCAATGGAGAAGTTGGAACTCATCGAAGTTCCGACCGAAAAAGAGATCGCTGCAAAGTTCGACTTCCCCGAACCACAGCGCTCATCTCGCCTCGTTGCCGAAATCGAAGACGCCACGGTTGGTTACAAGAACGACGACGGCGGCGAGACCATTATCCTCTCGGACATCAACGTCGCGGTAGAACGTGGCCGCAAGATTGGTTTGGTCGGCCCCAACGGTGCGGGCAAGACGACCCTCATCCGCCTACTCACCGGCGCCCTCGAACCAACCAAAGGCACCGTCACCCTCGGCACCAATGTCGACGTTGCCTCCTTTGCCCAGGATCAGGCCGAGGACATGGACCCCGACCGCACTGTTTACCAAGAACTCATGACGGTCACCCCAAAGCAGACCACGCGCAACTGGCGCACGGTGTTGGGTTCGTTTGGGTTCACTGGCCAAGCAGCGGACCGGCGCATCACTGAACTCTCCGGCGGCGAGCGAACCCGGTTGGCGTTGGCTAAGACCATGGTGATCCCCGTCAACCTGCTCGTCCTCGATGAGCCCACCAACCATCTCGACCTGCCCAGCTGCGATGTGCTCGAAGACGCACTCGGTGCCTACCCGGGCACGGTCTTGTTGGTCACTCATGATCGACACCTCCTTCGTAGCGTCTGCGATGCCCTCGTCGAGGTTCGAGGCGGCAAAGCAATCTGGCACGAAGGCGTCACCGAGAAGGTTCTTAATCCTCTCGGCTCACTCGATGCCGACGTTGGCGACGACAGCCGCGCCGCAACTGGCGAAGCCACAAAGAACAAGCAGAAGAAGAAACAACAAGCGCAAGCCCAGAACGGGAATGGCCAGTCGGGCGGCAACTCCGCAGCTGACAAGAAGGCCAAGAAGCGGGCAGAGGCCGAAGCCCGCAACGGCTCGCACGTAAACACCCGCGATCTGCAGAAGAAGCAGCAATCAGCTGAACGCAAGTGGGAAAAGGCCGAAGCCGAAGCGGCAAACCTGCAAGAAAAGCTCGCCGACCCTGCGGTCTATGAAGACAACGACAGGGTCAAAGAACTTGTTGCTGCACTCAACGTTGCCAAAGACAAAGCCGCCAGTCTGATGGCCGAATGGGAAGCTGCGACAACCGCAATCGACGCTGCCAGCTAGGCAAGTCTAAGATTCGGTCCGTGGCTGAAACAGATCTGGCAGAGTGGGCAGCGGGCATATCGGACAAGCCCTACGGCGAACGCATCTATGCAACGAGCAAGATAATCGCCGAACAGACCTTGTTCAGGATCCTCGACGTGCGACACGACGGCCTAGAGCGGCTACAAACAGCTCCCCCGGTGATCATTGCGCCGGTACATCGTTCGAACCTCGACAGCGTGATCGTTGGCGTGCTGGGCGGACGGCGTCTGCCAACGCTGTCCAAAGAGTCGCTGTTCAAGATCAAACCCGTTGCGTGGTGGATTGCAGGCCTCGGTGCTATTCCGCTCGACCGCAATGCTGCCGACCGAGAGGCCACCACTGCGGCGCGAAAGATCCTCGATGCGGGCAAACCGCTCATGATCTTCCCTGAGGGAACCCGGCAAAGCGGCCAACACATCGGCGAGCTTTTTGACGGCACGGCGTGGATCGCAGCCAAGACGGGTGCCTCGATCGTGCCCGTTGGCATCGCTGGCACCGAGAAGGCGTTGCCTCAGGGGGCAAAGCGGCCGCACCGCGCCACGGTTGGGGTGGTTGTTGGCGAGCCGATCGAAATGCCCGAAGGCCGCGTCCCACGCTCCAAGCTCACCGAGATCACAACCGAAATGCGGACATCACTTCAGGCCGCTAACGACCGCGCCCACGAGCTCATCGCAACCTGACCCAGCAGCACGTCTCGGCCCGCCGTAGTGTGGCCGTGTGCGAATTCTGGTGACAAATGACGACGGTATCGAATCGATAGGGCTCCACGTCCTCGCAAACGCCATGCGGCCCTTCGGCGAGGTAACGGTAGTTGCGCCGGCAACGGAGTATTCAGGTGCTGGCGCGTCGCTCGGCACCTTGACTGAGGACGAGCCAATCGCTCGCCCCCACACAATCCCTGCACTCGAGGGCATAGACGCCTGGTCGATCACCGGCCCACCTGCGCTGTGTGTCATGTACGCCCAGATGGGGTCCTTCGGCGAACCCTTCGACCTCATCGTGTCGGGCATCAACCCCGGCCAGAACGTTGGCTGGTCGGTGTACCACTCGGGCACCATCGGTGCTTGTCTCACGGGACGCAACCGAGGAACCAGCGGTCTTGCCATGAGCATTGGGTTCCACGGCAAAGACTTTGAGGGCCAAAGCTGGGGTCAGATCGTCGAAGGCATGTTGTGGGAAACCGCTGGCGCGGTCGCCGCACAAATCGTCGAAGGCATGATTGCCTCCCCATCGACAAAGCCAAGCGTCATCAACTGCAACGTGCCAAACCTGCCGCTCGACGAGCTTGCTGGTTGGGACGTAGGCACCGTCGGTGGCGACCCGCCACGCAAGCTGACAGCAGGCGAACTGGTCGCAACCGATGCCGACGAAGATGGCGAGCGGTTTCGCCTGTCCATTGACTGGGGCAAGGTGAGCGAGGTCCAGCCTGGCACCGATAGCTACCTCGTCCGCCACAACACGGTGTCGGTTACCTGGATTGGGGACCTCGCCGAAACCGCACCGGACCCGGCACAACACGAGGCCATCTCCAGCCGCTTGAATGGCTTGTTCTAACCAAGTCGAGACCGCAGGCCGTTACCCGCCAATGAGATCCATCACGCTGCCACCGCGAGCGTCCTGCTTGAGCGCAACGTCAATCACCAACGCCGACGCGATTGTCAGTAGACGTAACGGATCGTCGAGCGGGTGATTGATCTGCAGAACATAGTTGTCGGCCGTGGTGAACATTGTCTTCAACACGCCCTCGAACGTCTTGGTAACCCGAGCAACTTCGGCACCTGAGGCATCAGCAATGCTGAAGTTCCAGGCACGCCAGTTCTCTGCATTCATCGACCCAACGGCTATCCCGTCGCTTTCAAAGCCGAATCGGATCTTGCCAAACACGTTCTGCTGGACAATCTGACCAATCTCGTTACCGTTGGCATCGCCAACGATCACCCGAGACTTGATGAACTTGGCCGGACGGGTAAGGACCAGCAGGGGCGATCCTGTGTGATCGACGACTTGGAATTTGTGGGTGAAGTATTGATCGAGGTTTCCCAGGAATCGGAACGCCTTCTTGAGCGCACTTTGGCCCACCTGGCGTACCGCACCGATTTGAGCGCCCGAGGTGTCGTAGATCGCGAACTCGGTGTTTACCTCGAAGATCTTCATCTTCTGGTTGATGACAAGCATCTGTTGATCGAGCAGGCCCGATGGCGTCACCGCCGCGTCATTGGGGACCGGCATTGGGCTGCCCGCCTTCGCCGCGCTCTCCTCGTGCTTTTGCACCTGCTTCTGAATCTTTGCAGGCGCTGTTGGGCCCGTGACGTGTTTTGCTGCTTTGTCTAACGAGTCGGTGCTTTGTCGACCGTTCGAAGAGACATTTTCGCTCCACTCGGTTCCGTCGTACCACCGATATTCGTGACGTCCCATCGGATCTGGGTACCACGCCGCCGGTTCATTTTCAGACATAAATTCCTTTCGGTCGCTCGCCACAACTTCTGAAGAGAGGCTACCAACGCAACGCTTCTCGTTCCACGGTTCGCTACACCGACGGGGCGCTCCAAATACCGACCGAGCGCGGTGGCATGTGCAGCGTGCTCTTGGCGCCTTGCACACCTGTTCCCCAGAGGCGCTTGGCCCCGGCAGGGAGCAGTTCAACAACGATTGGAACCTCGTCGGCTTCGTCCGCGTGGTTGATCGCGACAACAAGGCGTTCGAGACCGGCTCCGCGGGCAAACACGTAGGTGCGGCCAAAGTCTGGGCCGGGCATTGGGCCAATACGTGTGACGTCAGCGGAGCGGAGTCCGGGTTGGTCGTGGCGCAACGCAATGAGTTCGGTTAACGCTTTGGTTACGCCGGGAGCGCCGTGCATCTCGTCCCAAGGGAAACCTCGGCGAGAATCAGGATCGGGGCCACCTTCGAGACCAATCTCTGTCCCGTAGTACACACACGGTGCGCCGGGCATCGTAAACAGCAAGGCCAAACACAACGTGACTAGTTCGACGTCTCCGCCCGCCATCGACATGATGCGGCCCGTGTCGTGACTGTCGAGCAAGTTAAACATCGACGTACGTACGTCGGGACCATAAATGTCCATCAGTCGATCGATGCGGTCGGCAAACGCACCGGCGTTTAGGCCAGGCGTGACGAAGTAGTCGTTGTTGTCGACAATCGCCTCTTCCACAATGCGGTTGCCAATGGCGTAGGCGATGATCGATGTGGTCAACGGGTAGTTCATGACCCCGTCGAAAGGACCCTTGTCGCCCACCCAATCGGTGGCCTCGTGCCAGATCTCGCCGGTGAAGTACGCCTCGGGATTCACTTCGCGAACGCGCCGACGGAACTCATCCCAAAAACCTGGGGTCTGAATCTCGTTGGGGACATCGAGGCGCCAACCATCGATCCCGCGTTCGGTCCAATGGGTACCGACGTCCCACAGGAACTCGCTCACGGCGGGAAGATCGGTGTTCAACACGGGAAGTGCGTGCAAACCCCACCACGCGTCGTAGGTCGCGGGCGTGTCTTCGTCGTAGGGAGTGATTGGGAACTCTCGCACCCGGAACCAGTCCGCGTACGCCGACTTTTCCTGGTGCTCGGCAATATCGCTGAACTGGAGGAAGCCACGACTGGCGTGGTTGAAGACCCCATCGAGGATCACGCGTATGCCGCGCTCGTGTGCGGCGGCGATGAGTGCGTCAAAGGCCTCGTCGCCGCCGAGCAGCGGATCGACTCGGAAGTAATCATGGGTGTGATAGCGGTGGTTCGAGGCGCTCTGAAAGATTGGGTTAAACCAGATTGCGTTGATGCCAAGACCTTTGAGGTAATCGAGCTTGTCGATCACACCCCACAGGTCGCCGCCTTTGTACCCCGTGTTCGTCGGCGGCGCATCCCAGGCGTCCAGGCGTGCACCCATGTCGACACGTCCCGACCGTGCAAAGCGGTCCGGGAAGATTTGGTAGAAGACGGCGTCTTTGACCCAGGAGGGAGAGCTTGACAACGGAGTAGTCACGGGGCCGATGTTAGTTCGATGCGCCAGCTACGCCGGAGGCCCTGCGACCTTTCTCAGGAACGGTGCAAGGTCGCCCCGGTCGGTAATGTCGATTTTGTCCATACCCACGAACTGGGCGAGGTCCCTCGTTGCCTCTGCTACTCGCTCTGCCGTTGCGATGTTTGCGCCGCCTGCCTCGGCGTGGCACGACTGGATCCGCAAGGCCCCAGCTGCACGATCGGTCTTCACATCGAGCCGAGCAACGATCTGCCCGTCGACCATCACGGGCAGCACGTAATAGCCGTACTGACGTTTTGCTGCGGGCACATAGATCTCGATGCGGTAGTGAAAGTTCCAGATTCGTTCGGCGCGTTCACGGAACCAGACCACGGGGTCGAACGGCGACAACACGGTCGCACCGGTGATTGCCCGAGGCGTCTTCGCCTCGGGGTCGGCAAAGGCTGGTTTATCCCAACCCTGCACCGTTGCAAGTACAACCCGACCATCCTCGACGAGTTCGTCGAGCGATCGACGCATTTCTCGTACGGGCAGCCGAAAGTAGTCGGCCACGTCATTGGCCGTCCCGACGCCAACCGCTTGCACCGCCTGCAACGCAAGCTCCCGTTGAGCGTCGGCAACATCGGGGGTGGGGATCGCCAGAATCCGCTCGGGAATGATGGACTCGATCGGCGCAAAAACCTTCTCGAAGTTGCCCTGCCTTCGCACACCAAGATCGCCGACCCGATACAGCCAGTCCAAGGCCATGACACCGAGCGATCGATGCCACCAACCCGAACCGTCACCCGGCAGGGGCCGAGGATCCGAGAGTTCGCCGCCGGTCACCGAGCCGCGTTCACGGACCTCATCGAGCACCGCCTGCACATAGCCAGGCTCACGAACAGATACTTCGTAGAGGTTCTTCCAGGTATGACCTGCTCGTGCCCGGTCCCGGGTCCAGCGAAACAGCGGATCGCTTTCGATCGGTAGTAACGACGCTTCATGGGACCACGCCTCGAACCACGCGTCATCCTTATACGCAATGCGATCGAGCAGTGCCGGGTCGTAGGCACCGAGGCGACTGTGGAACGGCATGTACTGCGTCCGGATCACGACCGGAATCGAATCCAGCTGCAAGACCTTGAGCCGGCCCATCACGCGCTGCATGTGCCGTTTGGTGACCGCGCCAGTCGGTTTTGTGTCCGCAAAACCCTGCGCTCCGAGCGCTAACCGGCGAGCAACATCAGCCGACATCTTCCACTGCCCAGTGCGTCCCACGATTAGTGACATTAGCCGGTGCCCTCTCGGTACCTGTAAGCGGTACCGTTAATGCTCATGTCTGCACGTATCGTTCCCGCAATCATCGCCCTCGCCCTCGCCGCCGCCGCCTGTGGCGGATCAACGCCTGACCCCGTAGCGGAGGCGGCTGCCCAGGACTCCACAACCAGCACCGTTGCCGAAGTGGCTACTGAAGCCACCGATGCTGAAGTGGCTACTGAAGCCACCGATTCCCCCGTCGGCGTAGATGAGTCTGCGATAAACGGCGGAAAGCCCGAGATCGAGATTCCCGCTGGAGACTCCCCAGCGGATCTCGAACTGACCGACCTGGTCGACGGCACCGGCAAAGTAGCAGCCTCAGGTGACTACCTCGTCATGCACTACGTCGGTGTGCTCCATGCCGACGGCGAACAGTTTGATGCGAGCTGGGACCGAGGAGAAACCTTCAACTTCACGCTGGGCCAAGGCCGCGTTATTCAAGGCTGGGATAACGGCATTGTTGGCATGCAGGTCGGCGGACGTCGCCTCCTCAACATTCCCGCCGCACAGGCCTACGGATCTGACGACCGCTCTGGCATTCCCGGCAACAGTGGCTTGGTCTTTGTTGTTGACCTCGTGGGCGCCTTTACCCCACCCGAGGTCGAGAACGCCCCGGCTCCGGTCACCGAACTTGAAGTCAGTGTTGTTTCCGAAGGTGACGGTGCGGTCGTCGCCACTGGTGACGTCGTCGAAATTCACTACCGTGCCGTACTCCAAACCACCGGCGAGGTTTTTGCCTCATCGTGGGAAACTGGCCAGCCAGCCGTATTCGAAATCGGCGCAACACCGAGCCAGTCGATCCCGGCGTGGGATATTGGCATCGTTGGTAGCAGCGTTGGCGACTCGCTCCGTATGGTCATCCCGCCAGGACTCGGCATTGCCTCTGACAATGGTGACATTCCGGCCGATGCAACCATCATCACCGAGGTAACCGTCCTCGGTGTTAGTGGCTAAAGAGTTGCTCTAGGCGTCGTCGCCGAGGCCCATCCGCAATTTGATGCTGTCGAGGAATCGTTCAAAGACGTTGTCGTCATCAACGGAACTGTCGCCGCCACCGTCTTTAGATGCACCGACGCGCTCGGCACGAAAGTCCGCAACCGCCGCCGACCGATCCTCCGAGGATTGCACGGCGCCATCTTCGATATCGAAGGCCATCACACGCTCGTAGTGCCAGGCTGGCAAGAAACCAGCGTGCACGTACAGATCGAGGATTGGCGTTGCTCCAGCGATCAGATCGCCAGTCCACATGATTGGCATATTGAGGTTGAGGTATGTCCAGGTCTGGCCGTATTCGTCGGTCGTCGCAACGACACCGTTGAGATCGGGCGGAGCGTCGATCGAACCGACCTGCAAATCCGACAGGAGCAGCTGGTCGCCCTCGATCCGGTAACGGGCAAGTTCGCCGCGCGTGTTTGCCGAGTGCATCGTGACTGGCTTGATCCCAGCGGAGCGAACATCGAGAAGTATCCCCGACGCTGGTTCCACCAAGGCAAACTCTTCGCCACCTACAACGACCACGTCTGACATCTGTCCACTCATGAAGATCCCTTTACTGCGCCTCAGCTTGGGAACGACTCTAGTCCTGCATCGGCGCTGGCAGGGCGGCTAGGCCGTCGATGGGTTTGTGGCCGCAAGAACCTGCTGGCGTCGGACCCCAAGGTCGTCGACCGAGCGAACGATCGGCCCCTCCGGTCGAGCAAAGACAAACTGCACATCGACCACGGTGAGCCCGGTAGAGACTTCGACCGCCGCTGCGTAAGCCGCCCCCTGCAACGAGTACCGCTCGAGTTTCTGGTCGACTTCGGCTTCGTTGCGAACCGAGTCGGTCTTGTAATCCACAATGACCAACCCGTTTGGCGTCTCGACCAGCAGGTCGATGTACCCCTCCACGGTTACCTCGCCCACCGGCGCAGCAACGAAGAGTTCCTTCCAATGGCGCGCCGTTTCGCAGCTGGCCACGATCGGCGCCTGCAATGCGGATCGGACCGATGCACGAATCGTGTCGATATGTTCGGGTACCGACTCGGCCCACGCCTGGGCATCGCTCAGCTCGTCGATCTCGGACTCGGAAACCGCGTTGAGATCGAGGAATTGCAGCACGGCGTGAACCGCCGTGCCGATTGCGGTGCCTGCCCGGCCACGGCGGAATACCTGAGGCGGCAACTGCTGGTCGTCCAGCCCCTCGTCATCGTCGGACAACGAGTCGTCGCCCCACTGCTCGGCGTCGATGTTTGGCTGGCTCGCTGCTTGCGCAATGGCCGTAGCCGACCAGACCGACCGCGCCTCGCCCTCACGAACCCGGGTTTGGTGGGCTGCCCGCCACTCTGGCGGAGGCGCTATGTCGAAGCTGACCTTCTCGTCCGTCGACGGCGGCAACTGTCCTGTTGGTGAGAAGAGTGGGGCGAGCTCGGTCGATGCTCTGACGAGGTCGACGCCCGTGTCGGCGGCAAATTCGCACAACCGAGATCCGTGGCTCAGCTTTGGTTTGCCCTTGGTGTCGAGCACGTGGTGCCCGCTGACGACGAGGTGGTCACGCGCTCGGGTCAACGCAACATAGAGCAGGCGATCCCGTTCGGGTCCGTCCATCTGATCGCCGAGTTCCTTGGCCAGCTCGAAGTTTTTTGTGGAAACTTTTGAGGTAGCACGAACCTCTGGCATTTCCCCTGGTTCACCCCAAATCACTTCGCCGACCCCGGGGCGAGGCCGGCCGAGTTGCGTCGTCAGACCCGAAACGATCGTGATAGGAAACTCGAGCCCCTTCGAGCCGTGAATCGTCATGATCTGTACGGCGTCGTCATCGGGTTCGGGCAACATTGGCTCATGGGCCTTCGAGCCGTCGGCACCCTGCAGGCCCGTCCATTCGAGGTAATCGCGCATGTCGCCGCCGCCTGCCTCGGCAAAGGCACGCGCCTGATCGACGAGATAACGCAGACGACGCCACGTGTCGCGTGCACGTCGGCCGTGGGCGGGCAACGCCATTGCGAATCGGTCGTCGATGATTCGCATGAGTAACTGGCTGGGCTCATCCCACCAGCGGTGCGCCACAAGCCCGCGGAGATGCTCGATTCCTTCAGCGACCACGGTGCCCAGCGCAGCGTCGGGAACGGGCACACGAATATCGAACGAACCGCCCGCGGTCCCGAAGGCATAGAGATCGTCGTATCCACAGCCGTACATAGGCGAGCGAAGCGCCGCTACTAGCGCGATCTGGTTGGACGGGTCGTCGATTGCGGTGAGCACGCTCAGGAGGTCTTTGACCTCTTGGGTCTCATAGACGAGCGTGCCGGTGTCGGCGCGGAACGGGATTTTCTTGTCGTCGAGGGCATGGGATAGCTGCGACATCGAGGTTCGGGTGGGCAAGAGAATGGTGATGTCCCGCAACTTCGGGGCACGCCAACCGTTTTCCCCGTCGTCGACCTGCCAGAGGTCTGGGTTCTCTCGTATATCCACGATCAGCGAGGCAACGTCGGCCGCCTCGGCTTCTCGGACCTTTCCCGCCGTGCCCTCGATGCCGCTGCCGAACACGATGGGGCGGTGATCAGCGCTACTCGGCTCACGGTTCGGTATCAACGGCGAATACAGCGCCTGTGAGGGTGTCTCCTCGGACATGATCTCGCTGAACAACGCATTGATGGCACCGATAACTGGCGAGACGGTTCGGAAATTACGTTGGAGCGAGACCTCGCCATCGGAGAACGCTCGACGCGCCTCGAGAAACAGGGCGATGTCGGCGCGACGGAATCGGTAGATCGACTGTTTGGGGTCGCCGACCATAAACAGTCGCCCTTCTTCGGGGCGAAGGTCCGACCAACGCCCTGCAAAACGTCCTTCCACCGACGAGGTGAGGAGCAGCGCGAGGCTGATCTGGATTGGGTCGGTGTCTTGGAACTCGTCCAGCATCAACACGCGATATCGCTGAGCGAGCGATTCGCGGGCTGTCGGAACGTCACGAAGCAACACATGGGCCAACACCAACAGGTCGTGGAATTCGAGAAGACCTTCGTTGCGTCGTTCTTCAGCAGATTCGCGGGTGAACTCGGCGACCTTGCCGGCAAAGCGCGTGAGGGTTTCGGCGGCAACCTCGTTCTTGAGATCGGCGCAATGAGCAAACAGCTCGATAAGGCAACCCTTCACCTCGGCTACATCACTAGTCCAATTGCCTTTCTTGCCCCCAGCACCGGGCTTCATTCCCGACAGGGCAACCACGACACGCAACCGCTCGTAGTCCGTTGTCGACCGGTCGAAACGTTGAAAGACCGATTCGAACTCATTGCGGATCCGAAGGCTGAGCAGGTCGGAATCGTCCGTACAGTCCTCCGTTGGGAGCTGGCGAACGAGGTGGATATGTTCTCGCACCCCCGCAAAGTCGATCGGGGTCGGCCGGGTTTCGGGCACGTCGACGTCGAGTAGGTGATCCCAGTTTTGGTCGAACTGTTTGGCGATGTTTCGCAGCTGTGGACCGTTGAGCTTCACCCCCAGGATCGAAGCACGAACAATAAACTCTTCAAGATCGAGATCGTCATACAACGAGTCCAGAAACGCACCCCAACGTCGATCGAAGGCCAGTTGGGATCGGACTTCATCGATAACTTCAACCCGAGGCGGAACACCGACCTCGACGGGAAACTCCGACAACAAACGCTGGGCGAACGCGTGCAAGGTGGACACCGCGGCGATGTCGACGTCGGCGAGGGCTTGGGCGCACCGTTGCACGCGGTCGGTCTGCCCCGCATCGGTGGCGGTCTGCAGCTCGCTCTCGAACGTGATGCGAATCCGTTCACGAAGCTCAGCAGCCGCTGCTTCGGTAAAGGTGATCGCCGCGATCTGGCTGAGTGGGCGTCGAGTCGCTGAATCTTCGGTCAGCACGAGCTGGACAATGCGCCCAACAAGCGCCGTGGTCTTGCCTGTTCCGGCTCCAGCCTCGACAAAGAGCGTTTGGCCAAGCTCGCTCTCGATCGTTTCTCGGGAGGCTGTATCGGCGACGATGAGTTCCTCGATGTTCATCATGAGGTTGCTCCCTCTGTGCTGGTTTCGTCCTCGGTCGGCGGCTCTTTCATAGCGAGGTAGTCGACCAGCCGACCCGACGAGATCGCCTGCTTCAGTTCCTCATCGCGATCGACCGGGCAGATACGAGTGAATGGGCAGAAGCTACAGTTCGCGAAGTTGCCATAGAACGTGTTGAAGTCTCCCGGGTTTGGCGGGAAATCGCCGCGTTCGATGCCATCGACAATGGTTTCGACCGCACTCGTAAACCGTTCGCTGCGCTCGGCAGTCCAGGGGTAACCAACCCGCTTGAATCCCTCTTTGGCCGAGGTAAACCAGTAATAGGCCTGAGCCTCTTCAGTATCGAAACGTTGACGAGCCGCCTCGGCATACACACCGAGTTGCAACTTTGTCCCCCCAAGGACCGGGTCTTTCTCGAACTTGCTTTGCCCTTGATCTTTGGCGCTACCTGTCTTGTAATCATGAACGACTGGGACGCCATCGACAGGTCGTATATCGAGACGGTCGATAAACCCACGGAGGCGAAGCGACCGGCCTTCGCTCAACGACACAACCGCTGCTGGTTCTTTGGTTCCCGTCGTGCGGTTCGGTAGTCCAAATGCCATCTCGACGTTGTGTGGAACCGAGCGGCGCTCCATCCGCATCTCGTTATCGGAGCGTAAGAACGCATCCAGGTCGGCGTTGGTTTCTTCCTTTTTGATGGCCCACAGAATGGGACGCCCGGTGCGGCCTAGTTTCACGTATTCGTCGTACCGCTTCTCGGCGAGCGCAAAGAGCCTCGCCCGATCAGCGTCCGTCCAGACGTGCTCGGGGTCATCGAACGCGTGCTCCTCTCCCGGCAGTGACTGTCCAATGAAGTCCTCGAGGATCTGGTGATACAAGTTGCCCCGATCCATCGCACTGATCTCGGCGATCTCCTCGGGCCGCTCAATCTCCCCAAGACGCAACAACTGCTCAAAGAAGTACCGGCGGGGACATTTCGCCCATGACTCGAGCCGGCTGGGGCTGATTGCCTTATCGCCCGCCACCACCTGAGGCACCTCGACCGCTTCGAGGTCGCCGGTGAACCGGTTGAAACCGTTTAGGCGGGTAGTCGTGAGGTCGAGCCCTCGACGAAGGACTCCAGCGAGCGGCAGAGAGGCACTATCGGCAAGCGGGTCGACACTTCCTAATTGGGCTGCATGCACCAACTGCAACTGGAGGTCAGCAGCTGACGTGGCCATGCCGCTAGTGGTCGCTGCGGTGAGCGCTTGCTGGAAGGATCCAAACAATGGCCCGGCAAAGAGATCCGTGTCGCTCCACGTCTTGGAGTTGATGGTTGGATCGCCCGTTCGATCTCGGACTGCCTCTACCCACCACCTCGACACCGTGCGCTCGCGTCCGGAGCGATGATCGCCCGAGGGGAACACCAGGGTCGCCGATTGGTTTCCCGAAGCCACTGCTTGCAGATATCGGTGCCGTTCCTCTCGGTTACTGTCGATCCGGGTAGCGAGGCCACCATTGGTGAGCGCACGTTCGGCATCGGGCAAAAGCGTGTCTTCGCGAATTGGTCGAGGACAGATTCCTTCGGCCAGACCAAGAATAAATACTTCATCGAGATCGAGGCCAATAGCCGACGCAAGCGGTGCTACAAGCACACCCGCGCCGAAACGGCCACGTCTACCAGCGGGAGCATCGAGTTCGAGCTGGATCGCGCGCAGAAAGGCCGCCGAGGTGAGATTGGGTTCGATGTCATCGAGCACGGCCACGCGGGTCAAGATCTTGTCCACTCGCTCCGCAGCTTCGATCTCGGTGTCGGGCCAGTCGCTGCGACGGTTCTCCTGAGGAAGCAGCAACGCAAGCGCCTCACGGGCCCAGGCTGCTCGTTCCGACCACGATCGGCCAACGCGCTTTGGCTCGGTGAGTTCGCCGAGCCATTCGACAAACGCCAACAGTTCAGCACCGGCGGAACGCTCACGTTCGAAACCCGAGCGCTCACCTGAGGAGAGCTCGACGCGATCGTCGTCGAGGCGTTTGGCAAGCGAAGTTTCGTGAGCGCCAAGGCGGTCGGCCCAGTCGCCGAGACCCGCCACGACTCCGGCCGAACGAGAAATGTTCTCCCACGGCCCCGATCGAATCCGGCGACCGTTCGGCCCGCGCAATGGCGCTGCCTCGACAAGAGCGAGCACACCCTCCCGTTCGAAACGTTTGTCGTGCGCAGCAGAAAGCGCCGAATCAGCAATGTTGAGCAACCGAAGCAACAGCCGCCCAACCATCGAGTCGCCGAGCGTTCGGTGGTCCGGTCCTGCACTTGGGATGTCGGCTTGTTCGAACTGCTCTCGGATAGAGCGAAGGTAGGGGGCGCGGACGGGCACAAAAACGGCCATGCGGTCGAAGCGAACGCCGCGTTCGGCCGCGGACAAAACCTTCCGAACGACAGCGCGCACTTCTTCGTCGGGGTCCGCAGCGGGCAGCATCTGCGTGGGGATGGAGCGGTCGACGACAACACGTTCGATCGGCGTTCCCGAGATCTGCTCGGCCTGGGCACGGCTCGCGGTATCAACCTCGTCATCGCCGGTCAGCGAAAACACCGCACTCGTTGGCAAATACTGCACGACCGCCTGCAAGAACTCGACGGCAGCGAGGCCTTGCCCGAACGGACCAGCGAGCACGATGGTCTCATCCACCGGCGCCTTCTTCAACGCCGACGCAGCGGTGAACAGGACCGTGTACTCGTCATGAAAACGCTGCGACGAACCCGACTGCAAATGTTCGCCAACCGCCTCGACAAAGCGCAGCAGATCTTGAGTGCGGGCCGAGGCCTGCTCGGACAACGCTCGGCGTTGCGTTGGCGGCATCTCGGTAATTTCGCCATACGCACGAATGAGCGCGGTTTCGGTGGCGACGTGTTCGGCCACAGCGCCGAACCGGCCCGGGTCCGTGGACAAGACGTGGCGCACCGCAGCGGCAAGAACAGGGGTGGTGAGCGGACGCTGCCCAGACGCGGCCAAGGCTGGCGCCGCAAGAAGGGATGCGAACTGAAACGGTGTCGAGAAACTGACGTTTGCGATGCCGGCTGGCGCAGATGGCGATGCAGCATCGGCGAGCATCACCGAACCCAACATTCGACGCAGACTTAGACCAGCAATGTTGGACGGGACGATCACCCGAACAGCCCGCAACGGATCGCCCGCTTTGGCAGTGGCGATCACCTCGCGCAATGCCAAGGTGTAGGAACGGCCTGCGGGTACTTGCGAGAGATCCATCGAACGCAATCGTAGATGTGCCCTGTGTCATTTTTCGGTAAATGTGGGCAGACTCTCCCATGGCTAACAACGTGCTCGGCGGAGAACTCGAAACTTGCAGCATGGATCCGCTTACGGGTTTCACCCGCAGCGGCTGCTGCGACTACGACCCACGGGACCGCGGATTCCACACGCTGTGCGCTGTGGTGACCAACACGTTCCTTAAATTTTCAGCCGAAATGGGCAACGACCTCAGCACGCCCCGCCCCGAATACGGCTTCGACGGGCTCAAGGCCGGCGACCGTTGGTGCTTGTGCGTAAGTCGCTGGGTCGAAGCGTTCGAGGCGGACAAGGCGCCAAAGGTTGTACTCGAAGCAACCCATGTTCAGGCACTCGAATGGGTAGACCTCGCCGACCTGCGAGCGCACGCGATTTAGCCTGCTACCGCTCCCGTCGGACCAGACCGATTAACAGCGATCCCCCTCTGTCGATTACTGTGGGTGTTATGGCGATTTTCGATGAAAAGTTCGTGAGTCTGGTCACCTAAACCAAGGACGGCACCCCAAAGCCACTACCCGTATGGATTGTGGACCTTGGTGACGGCACGGTTGGCTTCACCACGTGGGGCGAGAGCTGGAAGGCCAAACGGGTCCGCAACAACCCAACCGTCACGCTGCAACCGTCGGATCAACGCGGCAAGATCGTCGAGGGTTCGACCATCGTCACAGGCACCGCCCGGATGAGCGTTGGGCAGGAATACGCCACGGTCAGTAAACTTGTCAAAGACAAGTACGGCGTTATGGTCACCATGGTCAAGACCATGAACAAGGTCCGCAGCGCACTGGGCAAAGGTGGCCAAAGCGACTCGGCCATGATCATCACGCTCGACGAATAGGCACGCTGTACCGCTGCCATTCATACCGAAACCGAGACGAATACATCTCGCATTGATATCGAGAACTACCCGTTCGTTCATTATCGTTCGACCATGAAGACGAACACCCAAGTAGTGGTCATCGGCGGCGGCGTGGTCGGGGCATCGATCCTGTACCACCTCACGAAAAACGGGTGGACCGACGTTGTCCTACTCGAACGCACCGAGCTCACCGCTGGCTCCACCTGGCATTCGGCTGGCGGCATGCACACCATCAACGGTGACCCCAATGTCGCCAAGCTTCAGAAGTACACCATCGAGCTCTACAAAGAGATCGAAGAGATCTCTGGCCAAGACTGCGGCATCCACATCACCGGCGGCGTCATGCTCGCCGACACCCCCGAACGCGCCGACTGGCTAAAGGCCACGCACGCAAAGGGCCGCTACCTCGGCCTCGACACCGAACTCATCTCGGTCAAAGAAGCCAAAGAGATCCACCCAATCTTTGACGAGAAGTATTTCGTGGGTGCCATGTGGGATGCCCACGACGGCCACGTCGACCCCACCGGCGTCACCCACGCCTACGCCAAAGCAGCACGCAACAACGGCGCCGAGGTCTACAAGGACACGTGGGCCCGCAGCATGAACCGTTCCGCCGATGGTGGCTGGGACATCCAAACCATTCGCACCTCGACCGGGGCAGACCTCGAAGAGATCCATTGCGAGCACGTGGTCAACGCTGGTGGCCTGTGGGGACGCGAAGTTGGCCGAATGGTCGGGCTCGAACTGCCAATCCTGGCCATGGCCCACCAATACATCCTCACCGAAGACCTACCCCAGGTCGCCGAGATCAACGCCAGCACCGGCAAAGAAGTTGTGCACGCTGTCGACTTTGGCGGCGAGATCTACATGCGCCAAGAAGCTGGTGGACTCCTCCTCGGCACGTACGAACCAAACGGCATCCCGTGGTCGACGAAACAAACGCCGTGGGAGTTCGGCATGCAACTGCTCCAACCCGACCTCGAACACCTCGCCGATCATCTCGCCACCGGATTCGAACACTTCCCGATCTTCAAGGATGCAGGTATTCGTTCGGTCGTTAACGGCCCGTTTGTATTCTCCCCCGACGGCAACCCGTGCCTCGGCCCGGTCCGTGGGCTGCCCAACTATTGGTCCGCAACCGCAATCATGGCCGGGCTTTCCCAAGGCGGCGGCGTCGGTCTTGCCCTAGCGAACTGGATGACCGAAGGCGACCCAGGCCACGACATTTGGGGCATGGACATCGCCCGGTTTGGCGACTACAACACCATGTCGTTCACGAACACGAAGGTGCGCGAGAACTACGGGCGCCGATTCCGCATCCAGTTCCCGAGCGAGTTCTTGCCCGAAGGCCGACAGCTGCAAACGTCGCCGATCTACGACAAGCTCGCCGCCAAGAACGCGGTGTTCGGAAACGCCTACGGCCTCGAATCAGCACAGTGGTACCAAGAAGAAGGCAAGGAACCAGTCGAAGAATTCTCGTGGGGACGCACCAACTCGTGGGACCCGGTCAAGAAGTCGACCATGGCTGTGCGAAAGAGCGTCGGCCTTATCGAGACCACCAGTTTCGCGAAGTTCGCGTTCACCGGCCCCGGTGCACGGGAATGGCTCGACCGCACCCTCGCTGGCCGCATCCCCAAGCCCGGCCGCATGTCGCTCACGCCAATGACCAACCACAACGGCAAGCTCATTGGCGACCTCACCGTGGCGTGTCTGCCCGCAACGCCTGGACAACCCGAAGGACCGCTCAGCACGTTCACCGGCGGCGCCACCGGCAACACGAGCGCCGACGGTGAGTCATTCCTTATGTTCGGCTCTGGCGTCGCCACCCGCTACTACCAGCGGTACTTCGAGTCGATCCTTCCTACCGGCGGGTCGGTCACATACCGCACCCTTGGTTACGAGATGTGCGGTCTATCGATTGCCGGGCCGAACAGCCGCAAGCTGCTCGAACGCCTCACCGACGACGATGTCTCCTCCGACGGTTTCAGATTCATGGCGTTTAAAGAGATCGACCTTGGCTGGGCCCGGGTGCATTGTGGCCGCGTTACGTTCTCGGGCGACCTTGGGTACGAATTCTGGATGCCAGCGAGCTATCAGCGTTACGTGTTTGACCAGCTCATGGAAGCCGGCGCCGGCCTCGGTGTCGATGGTGGGAGCATCGAACTCTTTGGCTCCAAGACCCTCGATTCGCTGCGCCTCGAGAAGAGCTTTGGTTCCTGGACCCGCGAATACCGTCCGATCTACGATCCGTTCGAAGCAAACCTCGGCCGGTTCGTCGATATGAACAAGGACTTCATTGGCCGCGATGCGCTGCTCGACGTCGCCGAGAACGGGCCAACACGCAGCCTGTGCACCTGGACCGTCGATGTGCCGGACGGACCTGGCGAAACCGGCGCCGCGGCTGACGTCATTGGCGATGAACCGGTGTGGCTCAACGGCGAGGTCGTTGGCTGGGTTACGTCGGGCGGTTACGCCCACCACAGCGAGGTCTCAGTCGCCATGGGATACGTACCCACCAAACATGTTGGCGAGACCAGCGGGTGGCAGATCGAGATCCTTGGGGTCATGCGAGACGCCACCATGCAAACAGAGCCGCTCTGGGATCCAAACGCCGAAAAAATGCGCAGCTAATCGGTACCGTTCAGAACTCGACTACTCGACATACAGATTTTTGACTGCACATTAATACAGTATGGAATCTGTAGAACTCCCTATGGCGTTAAAGGTGAACGTCGGCGGCTAACTAGCGAACCACGAGATCATTGGCCGCGACGATGCTGTCCGCGAAACACGTGAATACCTCGACCGGGGCATGAACATGACGAGAAACCTGCTGCGGCTGCGCTCTCGGCACTGCGCCAGGCTGGCTGGGTCGAGCACACCACGAGTTCATTCGCTTTAGGCCTCGACAAACGACTGCGCTATCACGAACTCAGCGAATTCCGTTGACCTGCAAAACAGTGAGGCGCTCCACTATTTGCGAGCAGCCAACATGAAGCTACGGAGCGACCCCACAACAACAACGGCACTCCAGCTATCGGGCCTATCGGAGTCCACGGGTGCGCCCCGAGTCCGTCTACTGAGACAAATCGATGATGCACTCGAAGCGTTTCACCATGGCGACTCCTCGTTGGCCATGCGACTACCAACGGCTGTGCGACGAGCGCTCGAGGAGCGATCCGAGAATCTCCTCGCGACAAGGCTGACATTACATCGTTGGGCCCTCGATGAGTTCGGCGGCGTGCCGAATAAAGAGATGCGCCGTTGGGAAGAACACGCTAGTGGCCTCGTATCGCTTGCAGATACTGCGGGTCTAAACGCAACCATGCAATCGTTAGCTACTCTCGCTGCTTGGCAGCATGCTCAGTGGGATTTTGGCAGTGCCGTAGCCACAATCAATCAGATTGAAAACACCCTCGGCCCTGATCATCTCTACACACTCCGCGCATGGGACAACCTCGCCACGAGCTACTGGCAAGCTGGCCGAACCCAAGAAGCAATCGACATCGAAGAACGGACCAACAATGTTTGACGCGATTATTTTCGACAACGACGGCACCCTCGTCGACAGCGAGGCCATCACGCTCACCGTTATTGGCGAGATAGCGGCCGAGGCCGGAGCCGAGGCCTATCCCGGTGACATCGAGCGCTTCACCGGCGCTGACCTGCAGATCGTTTTTGACGAAATCGAACGCCGCTCGGGGACGAAGCTCCCAGACGACATCCTCGAAACCTTTCGCATGCGCCAGACTGCGGCAATCAACGCGGGCCTCGAGGAGATACCGGGCGCACACCGCCTGCTCTCGGCGCTTTCGGCGCTTTCGGCACAGTCGACGCCAATCGCTGTTGCCTCCAACGCCCCAATGGCAAAGATGGAGCTGACCCTAAGCGCCACAAACCTGCGATCGTTCTTCGCCGACGATCACCTCGTAAGCGCCTATGACGTCGGCGTCTGGAAACCAGACCCCGCTATCTTTCTGCGCGCCGCCGAAATACTTGGCGTCGACCCCCAACACTGCGCTGTTGTCGAGGACAGTAGACCAGGCGTCGAAGCTGCCGTTGCGTCAGGTATGACGGTCTTTGCCCTCGATCCCAAAGACCAGTTCTCCTCGGTCGACGGCATCACACGCATAGCTTCGCTCGACGAGCTCCACAGCTACCTGGCATAACACCACCTGACCGAACGCCACCTGACCTAACACGGGCGCCGTTTCCGTCGATTGGTACCCAATGGGTTCCGACGCATCGCTAGGCGCACGCCTTGTCCGCATAACGCTAGTCCTCAGCCTTCTGCTGTTCGGCTTTGGATTTTGGGTGAACCGCGCCCTCGCTTTCACCGATTTCCGTGTCCTGCACCTCGGTAGCGATCTGGTCAACAACGGACGAGCAGCCGAGGCCTACGACGGTCCAACGTTCTCGGCTCTCTCGGCACAAGACCCGGACTTGGGCCCTACCGCTCGCATCCTCGATGTCTTTCTCAGCTCCCCCGCGTTTGCGCTCGCCATGCGTCCTTTTACGCTCGTTTCGAGCAATACCGGCTTGGTTCTCTGGATGGCCCTAAGTCTTCTCGCACTCATCGGCGCTGTTCGAATCTTGCAGCTGCGGTGGTGGTCAACGCTCATCGCCCTCGCGTTGCCCTTTGGCATCGGCAACATCTACCACGCCCAAACCGGCTTTTTCGCGATTCTGTGGGTCGCAGCCATCCACCGCCTCTGTGTTGATGACAAACGACTAGCCGCTGGCGCTATTGCCGGGCTCGCCGTGCTGAAGCCTTCGCTTCTTCTCGGTGTTGCTGCCTGGTGGCTGCTCGATTGGCGACGCTGGTACCCAGCATTCGCCGCAGCATTTGGCGTCGGCTCAACCATTATTGCTGCGACGTTCATCAACGGATTCGAACAATGGCGACTCTTTAGCAAAGCCCCCGAGGCTCGCGCCTCACACGAGCAAGACATCGTCGCCAACCAACCAACGCTCGCCGAGGCGGTCAACCGCGTTGTTGGGGAGAGCATTGGTTCGCACCGCATTGCGCTCCTTGGATACGTCCTTATTGGCGGAGCCGTCATGTTCTTTGCACTTCGCCGGTGGCGTGAAGACACCGCTGCATTGTCGGGGCTTGCGATGGTCATATCGATCTTGGTCTCGCCGCATCTCCTCATCTATGACACCGGTTTGATCCTCGTCCCCGTCGCTGTCCTCATTGCCCGGGGCGCCCAGACGCCAATAATCGAACGACTGTGGGCTATCTACGCGGTTACGTCGCTGATGACGATCATGTCCTCGGCGGGCCTGAGCGTCATCAACGAGTGGACCGCACCGGGCACGATCGGCCTCATCATCTTCGCGATTGTTTGGTCACGGCAGATAAACGCCCTGCCTAAGACCCAAGGTCCAACAAACAGTGGCTTAACGGCCAGCGCGATGACTAGCGCCCAGCATCTTGCAACGAGCCGGTGATCAGATCCGTCTGATCAAAGTCACCAACGATGCACTGGACGTTTCGCTCGCCGACGTCCCAACGATCCTCCGTTGGCGCAAACGTCCACACGCCCCACGGCGATGATTGAAAGTCGCCGCCAACAAAGGATGTGTATTGCTCATGGCAATACGTCTCTGCGGTAGCAAAGACGCCTTCCACGCCTGGGTACGTCGAGTCTGCAAACACGGACTCGCCAAGGGCGTAGACCTCATAGGCGTGCGCTTCGGCGCAACTCGTGGTCCCAACGAGAAACACTTCGCGGGTCTCTCCATCATTTGACGAGAAGAAGTCCTCAACACAGTCGCCCGCTTCAAGATTGGTCACCAACGAGGTGCTCGACAACGTCGTCGCAACACGCACTCCCCCGAGTAGAACAACCACAACAAAGGCAACAAAGAGGCCAATCAAGAGCTTCCGATGGTCTGGCGCATGGGGCGGCGCTACATGGTCTTGCGTGACGTCGATCACCGGCGTGCCGCGAAGTTCTTGCATAGCAACTTTTTCGACCCCATTTGCCGCTGGGCATATGGGACGTATGGCCTAGGCCCAAAACGCGGAAGAACCCGGGCACGAGGCCCGGGTTCTTCAGTTGATCAAAGGATCAGACGAGTTATTCTTCTTCGCCTGCGCCAGGAATCTTGTCGGTTACGCCGCTGAGCTTCTCGGTTGCTCCGTCGATCTTGTCGGCAATGCCTTCGCCGCCGGGAACTTTGCTGGCCATATCTTTGGCCTGCTCTGCAAGACCTTCAGCCTTTTCCTTCATTTCGTTGACCTTGTCAAACATACCCATGATGGTTATCTCCTAGATTAGAGCCGTCGTGTTTCGTGCGCCTCTTCATGTATAAGACGCAACGTAGTACAAAAAAGTCGCGCTGCGATTAAGAAAACTTCAATGAGTTAGAGCGTTTCGATTAAGGCCCAAGCTTGATCGTTCTGCTCGGGCGAACCAATGAGGTTTAATGCGACCTCGTCAGCGCCAGCGTTTCGATAGTTGTCGAGTCCAGCACGGACGTCGTCTGCGCTACCAATCAGAACCAGATCTGCGGCTTCAAAGGCACCTTCGCGATCCATAACCGCCCGATACGACGGAAGCTGCGGGTAAATCGCCAGTGCCTTTTTGGCCCGAGCTCGTGCCTCGACGGTTTCTTCTTCGCTACCCGTGACCACAATCGATACACCAGCCACGATCTCGCCGCCGCCACCAACCTCGAGCGATGGCCGAATGTGCTCGGCGATCGTCTTTGGACCGGTCATCCAGGTGATGGTTCCGCCGCTGCGTTCGCCAGCGAGTTTCAACATCTTTGGACCGAGGGCGGCGAGCATCACGCGTGGGGGCTCGCTCGGTACCGCAATGGCGGTGTTGTGGGAGATGAACTCACCCGACACATCTACTGGGGAGCCATCGAGCAGGGGTTGCAGTGCGTCGAGGTACTCGACAAAGCGGCTGTAGGGCTTGTCCCACGGCAGGCCCCAACGGCTGGTCACGACGGGTTTGTGATTGACACCAATACCGAGCGTGAAACGTCCGCCGCTGATCTGGTTCAACGTACGGGACTGCTGGGCCATGGTTTGGGGAAGCATTGTCTGCATGGCCATGACCGAGGTGCCAATGCCGATTTCGGGAACGGCGGCGGACACTGCGGCGAGGGTCATCATTGGATCGGCGTTCATCACCTGGGGCGACCAATAGCGGCTCAGGCCCGCCTTCTGGGCACGGGTTGCGTTAGCAACACCGTCGGCGATTACCTGGGGCGAATCAAACAGCGAGATCTTCATGAGGTATTGCTTATCAGGTCGGCAACAATGGTTCCATGACAAACGAGGCATCCATGACAAGCGAGCAACCGCCCCCGCCAAATGCCTCTACGCCAGGCGCTCCTCGGCTTTCCGATGCTGAGCGTTGGGACACCAAATATGGCGACACGCCGATTCCCCAGCAGGTCGATGCGCCAGAACTCGTCCGTACCGCACTCGCTGATGTGTCGACGCTGGCCCCTGTGCTCGATGTCGCTGCGGGTTGGGGTGACGCTGGTTTGTGGTTGGCCGACCGTGGCGCCGATGTCACGTTCACCGACGTCTCGGCCGTTGCGCTTGCTGCGGTCGAAGCTCGAGCCGCCGACAGCAGTCTCGACGTGAAGACGGTGGTCCGAGACCTGACCGAGCGCGATGTGCCCGCAGGGCCATGGGATGCCATCACCTGTGTGCACTACCTCGACCGTGATCTGCTCCCCCGCCTCGGCGCGGCCCTGGCACCTGGCGGACGACTCGTGGTTGCGATCGCGACGACCACCAATCTCGAACGACACCCACGCCCGTCAGCACGGTTCCTGCTCGACCCAGGCGAGCTAGCAACCCTGGTGCCCGAACTCGAAATAGTCGAGTTCAGCGAAGCATGGCGCAAAAACGACACCCACGAAGCCTGGCTAGTGGCATCGCCACGGCAGACCTAACCAACAGCCAACCGTGACATCCGGGGTCAGACCCCGGATGTCACGGTTGGGGTTAGTGGAGGAATGCGCCGAGCATGGCTCGGAACTTTGCTTGGGTTTCTTCGAGCTCGGCTTGCGGGTCGCTTTGGGCGACCACACCGACGCCCGCCGCGATTGTTGCCGTGTCGCCATCGACCTGGGCCGTGCGGACACTGACAGCGAACTGGCCGTTGCCCATGGAATCGACCCAGCCCGTCGGGCCTCCGTAACGGCCCCGATCGAAACCTTCGAGTTCCTCGATCAGTGCCAACGCCTCGGCCTGAGGCGCTCCTCCGAGTGCTGGCGTTGGGTGCACAGCGTCAACAAGGTCGAGAACCAATGGTGCAGGTTCCGACAGGACACCTTCGACAAGAGTCCCGAGGTGGTGAACGTTGGCGAGCGTCAGCGTCGAGGGCTCCGGCTCGGCATCGACGTATGAACAGAACGGCAACAGCTCCGTAAGCAACCAATCGATCGTGATCTGATGTTCCACCCGATCCTTTGCCGAATCATGAAGCGAAACAATCCGTTGGGCATCGACCTCGGGATCGGCGGATCGGGTAGCGGTGCCAGCGAGCGGATGGGCCCGCACGGTGCGATCCATACGGCTGACCAGAAGTTCCGGTGACGCACCAACAAAACCGTCGATCGAAAACACCATTGCTTCGGCAAAACGTTTCGCCAGGTTCATCACGATCGGTCCCAGCGCAAAGTCACTGTTTGCGTGCAACGTAACCAGGCGGGCGAACACCGCTTTCTCCAGGTCACTCGACACGATTCGATCCCTCGCTACCGCAACAACATCGTCACGCCACGAGTCGGCACTTCGATCGAGCGCCAGCGATATTTCCGAAGGCCCGACAGCAGCCGGCGTCGCCATAGTTCCCTCGACCAGTTCGATGATCTCTTCGACGGGTCTCCCGTCGATTGCGGTTGCGAACCGTCGCCCCTGCGATTCGCCGAGCACCACGCCTGGTAGGAGAAGAACACCTTCGGCTTCGCGAGCGAAAGGAAGTGTCACGAAACCAATGGGGCCTGTCCCCGCCATGGGTACCGGGTCGTCCCCGACCGCCTGTTGCAAAAGGCTGATGGCAGCGTCGACCGGCTGGTCGGTTCCACCCAGCTGTATCGGTACAGACGTTGTTTCACCTAGACCAACAAGGGTCACCTCCGGCGAACGCCAAAGCAGCCCAGAGGCAGCGCCCAAAGCGACCAGGTCAACCGTAGCTAGCGGGCCGCTATCGAGAAGAACCGTTACAGAGCTCACACTCTGAGCGTACGCGGCGGCACACTGGTTGGGTGAAGCACAGCAGCGAACTCATCGTGCGAGCAGACCCGTCAAAGGTGACCGAAGTGCTCGCTGATCTCGCCACGTACCCCGAGTGGAACGACCTCGTGAGTGACGCCGAGTTGATCGATGCTTCGAGTGATGATCCGGGCCCCGCCTGGCGAACCACGCTCCGAGCACAAGTAGGCCCCTTCTCGCGGTCCAAACAGCTGCGCTTCGTACGCGATCGTTTCGAGGATCACGACGACCACACCTTGGTTCGATTCGTACGCCGAGAGCTCGACGGACGCGACCACGCTGCATGGACCATGGAAGCCGAGGTCGAACCAGTGGCAAGCATCTCGTCGGTGACATTGACCCTTTCCTACAGTGGAGGTCTGTGGATACCGGCCCTCGGAAACGTGCTGCACTCCGCCATCGAAAAAGCAACCGAACGCCTTCCCGCCTACATGGAGCAACGATGATCCCGAACTTCGACGACGCGACCGCGCTCACAAGCACCGCACTCACAAGCACAGACTCACTCGACGCGGATACAGCGACGTGGCACGGCCACATGACCAAGGACTGGTCGATTGGTCCCGTCCCAAACGGCGGATACACCTCGGCCCTCCAGCTCCGGGCGCTCACGGCACACACCAAGATGCCTATCGCTACTTCGCTCACCACCCATTATTACCGCCCGACGATCGGCGATTCGCCGTGCACCATCCACACCGAGATCCGCCGCGTCGGCCGTCAAATGACCCACGCCGACGCCACGCTCGAGCAGGACGGAAAAGTACGAGCCCGCACCGTCGCCGTGCTTGGCAACTACCCCGCTGACGAGCGCATCCTTTCGACCACCGCTCCGGCTATAACACCCGCCGAGGGATGCGTCGCCCGAGATCCCAAGGACCAGGGTCTCAATATGTCCCTGATGGATTCGCTCGACATCCGTATCGACGTCGCCCAAGACCCCATCACCAGCGAGGGTGGAGGACGAGTCGACGCGTGGGTTCGATTCCGAGACGGACGGGCCAATGACCCGCTCGCACTAGCGCTTTTTGTCGACGCCTTTCCGCCAGCTGTTCTTCTGGCGATCCCCAATGTTGGGTGGGTACCAACGATCGAGATGACCACCCACATTCGCACCGTTGCCGTCGACGGCTGGATTCAGGGGCGGGTAACCACACGAGATGTTCTCGGCGGCAGACTCATCGAGGACGTCCAACTCTGGGACTCGTTGGGAACACCCGTCGCCCAAGCGCGACAGCTCGCGTTAGTTCTCAACACCTGACCTATCAGGCCTGAACGACCTCAACCACGGCCCAGCCGAGCCAAATAACCACTATGGCGATGCCGATGACGAACTGGATAAGCGTGCTGACCCCGAACCCTTTGGCGACGGCAATGGTCGACCCTTTCGCCAACTCCCAGTCACCCTTTTCGTAGTACTCGGCAAGGGTGATACCGGCGAGGGCGCCAACGACTATGCCAACGACAGGGATCACGAAGAAACCAATAATCGCACCCACTGCGGCGGCTAACTGCGATTTCCCCGAGGCTCCAGCGTCTTCAGCTGCTCGCTTGGGAATCACAAATCCGAGCACTATCGCCAGGATCGTCAACAACGTCACGATGCCAATCGCAACGCCGCCCAACCCACCAAACCCAACAGCAAACCCGTAACCAACGGTCGCTGCCCACATAAGCGCTATGCCGGGCAACACCGGAATGAGCGTCCCGGCCAAACCCGTCAGCATCACCAGCAAGAAAAGGATGGCGATAACCAGGTCAGACACGGCGATCCTCAAGAATTGCTGGCGTAACAAAATGATCGATTGGCCCGCGGCCCGCACCGAGCTCCCATGACGCACCCGACGCGAGTCCAGCGTGCACGAACGCCGCCGCTGCATCAATGGCCTCGTCGACCAACCGACCGCTCGCGAGGAGCGCGGTGGTCGCAGCGGACAGGCTGCAGCCGGTACCGAGCACATTGCTCGTGACAACACGACTTCGGCGACTCCAGCGGGTGCCCGACCCATCGACGATCGTGTCGATTGCCTGGTCGCCAAGGAGCAATCCGGTAATCACGACAACTCGTGGGCCCATGTCCAACAGCGTCTGGGCAGCAAACTCGGCTTCGCCCTCGTCGGTGATGGGCAATCCTGTGAGCAGAGCGGCTTCGGCAACATTCGGGGTAAGTACCTCCGCATGCGGAAGAAGGTGATCAATGTAGGCCTGGGGGACGTCATTGGCGAGCATTGGGGTGCCGTTCGACGTGACAAGCACCGGGTCGATGACAACCGTGCCTAACTCGGGAAGCCGTTGGGCCACGGCCTCGATGACATCGACGGAGAACAGCAATCCCGTCTTTGTGGCACCGATGGTGAAATCCTGTGTGACCGCGTCGAGTTGTGCCCCAACAAAGGACCCGGGAAGCTTCTCCACCCGTTGTATTCCGGTGGTGTTTTGCGCGGTTACTACCGTCACGGCAAAGACACCATGGACCTCGTGAGCCGTAAACGTTGCCAGGTCTGCAGCCAGCCCAGCATTACCGCCGCTATCGGTACCGGCGATCGTGCACGCAATAGGTGGGTTTTTCGTACTCATTTGGACCTTTTTGGTGCCCATGCACGCCCAGCCCTATGACAGGTGACACACTTGCAAAGGAACGCCATTTCATGGCTGGCGTCGACCCCCTCCCCGGCTCCAGCCATGGTGGCGCTACCGACCGGAGCGTCCGGGCCAAAAGACCCCCGCAAGAATCAGTACGACGCCCGAGATAATGCCGAGGAGCACCCAATTGGGTCCCACATCTCCGGCGAACAACAACCTGACCTCGTTGTCACTATCGGGATCGAAGAAAAACTGGTACGAGTCGGTCTGAATATCGCCATCGGGGGCGATTTCGGTGTGGGACACCACATAGGCACCCGCCTCGGTCAGCTCTGGAAATTCCGCCACCGCAATCCGGTTGCCGGTTTCGAGTCTGGAGGGGCCCACGGCAATTTCGCCACCATCTGGGCCGACGAGGGTGACTTCGCTCGACACGATCGACGCAAAGAAGGACATCTGGACCTGATCAACGGTCCCACCGTAGGAAAGTCCCATATCGGGTGACCGTTCAAAGATCTCGGTATGGGCGCTAAGCGGCGCCATGAAGGTGGCGCTCACCGCTACGAGCACAACAACGAAGAGAAGTCTGAAACGCACGCGGTCAGCCTATCGCCCGCCCGGGTGCGGTCAGTATCCGCCTCCGGCACCAGTGTCGACGACGGTATCCCCTCGGCCAACCGACAGGGCATCCACCATCCCCGAACGCATTGAGGTCAGGTCGGTGGTCGCCACAACCATGCGAAAGCCGCGAGCGAGCCGGTCAGGCACCACGTCGACCGTGCCGTGAATTCCCGGCACGACACCGTGGGCGTTGCACCGCTCAACAATGTGATCGAGTGCATCGGTAAATGACTGGTCGGTCGTGCCACGACCAAGCCCCATGGAGACCCCAAGATCCATTGGGCCAACGTAGATCGCGTCCACGTTCTCGGTGGCCAAGATGGCATCGATGTTCTCGACGGCTTGCACGGTTTCGATCATTGGAATTATCGCAACATGATCATTGGCGACCTCGGCGTAGTCCGGTCCTTCGAGCGGCTGCGCCCGAATCGGCCCTGAGCTGCGAGACCCTCGGGGCGCATACATGCCGCTCACGACTGCTTGCTCGGCTTCCTCGGCGGTGTTTACCATCGGCACGATGATCGCCATCGCACCAGCATCGAGCACCTTGCCAATGATCCCAGGCTCGTTCCATGGCACACGCACCGTCGCGGTTGCACCACCGAGGCTGAGGGCCTGCAACATTGGAATCATCGTGGAGTAATCGATCAGGCCATGCTGCAAGTCAATGCACACAAAGTCGTAGCCAACGTTGCCTACGACCTCGGCGCTCACCGACGAGGGGATGCTGAGCCAGGACCCAATGGCGGGAGTACCAGCGGCGAATGCTTCACGGAGAGGGTTTAGGCGCATAACGAGAAGCTACCGCCCGTGAAGAGCCAGCTCGAAGCGACCCAAAAATACATTCCAAATGGGAGCGCACGAAAATGTATGTACGTCTCTCGATTTTTCTGACAAGCTAGACAAACTGAACGAACGTTCAGTCGTGTGAGATGAGGTGCCGCCGGTGACTTCTGCTTCCTACCCCTTTCAAGATCAGACGATGTCGGTCGACGGCTACACGCTGTCGGTGGACAGTGAGTCGAACCGATTGGTCTTCGCCAGCGGTTCGAAGACACAAACACTGCACCCCGTCTGGCTACGGGAGCGAACAACCGAAGAAGGCTCGATCGATACCGGCAGCCTGCAACGCTTGTACGACCCAGCGTCACTCGACGCAGATCTTCGAGTTAACGAAACAGACTCGACGGGAACAAGCACCAAGGTGACCTGGTCCGACGGGCACGTACAGACCGTCGACCATCACACCCTCGCCCAAGACCTGGGCTGGGAACACGATCCAACCGCACTGCCCACACCTCAAGCCTGGGCCATCGAACCAACACTGTTCCCTCGTTTCGCGTGGCCAGCCGAAGGCGACGATGCAGCACTGCTCGCCGCCGTCGATGCGTTCTGGGCATACGGCTTTGTGGTCTTCACCGGCACGCCCACCAAACCTGGTTCGCTCGAAGACATCGCATCACGGTTCGGCATTCTTCGCGAGACCAACTTTGGACGGCTTTTTGATGTCTTCACCAAACCCAACCCGGTAGATCTCGCCTATACGCCGAGGGAACTTAAGGCACACACCGATAATCCCTACCGCTATTCCGTGCCGACCATTCAGTTCTTGCACTGTCTCGTCAATAGTGCCGACGGCGGCGAATCGACGCTGGTCGACGGGCTGGCCGCGTCCAATGACTATGCGACCATCGATCCCGAGGGCCACCGCGCCCTCACCAACACCATGGTCACCTACAAGTATCACTACGGCAAAGAGCGGCTGGCGGCTCGGTCGCCGATCATCGAGACCCATGCCGACGGCACGTTCGCAGGCATCCGCAACTCCGAACGCCTCGACTTTGTTGACGCGATCGATCCCAACGATCTCGACCTGTTCTTTCAGGCTCGCGCTGGCCTTCGCTCCTTGCTGAATAATCCTTCGCGTCGTGCCACCTTTCTGCTATCGGCTGGCGATGTGATGATGATGAACAACAGACGGCTGCTCCACGGCCGCAACAGCTACACCCTCGATACAGGGACCCGCCACCTTCAAGGCTGTTACATCGAACTCGACGGTCCCGAAATGCTCCGTCGAAAACTCGTCCTGTAATTCCGGACGTTGCCCCCAGGGCTCGAATTGGCTCCTTCGGGAGTATTTGTGTTTCCAATTTGTTTCCGGTGTTTCGTGGATGTTTCGACGTGGTGAACAGCGGCAGCGTCGCGCACCGATGGCTTGCTTGCTCCCCATAGTGGCTCCAGTCCTCACAGCGTCGTGAAGACCTAACACTGCACCACGAACACATCAGCCCCGATGCAGGGGCTCACGAATCTGAGGAGACGGAATGAAACACAAGCTCATGGGAGGCGCAGCGGTCGCGATTGCTGCACTGCTGGTCACCGAACCTGCCGCCGCACAAACAATCGACGACATTGGTCGAGACACCGCCAGTGACAATTCGCTACTCAACATGGTTGTCCTCGACAACATCTTTATCTTTATCGCCGCCGTACTCGTCCTGTTTATGCAGGCTGGATTCGCAATGGTTGAAGCGGGTTTCACCGAAGCCAAGAACGCAGCGAACATCATGATGAAGAACCTGATGGACGTATCGGTCGGCATCCTGTTCTTTGGTCTCATTGGTTGGAACATCGCCTTCAGTGGCGCCGACATCTTTGGGTTCCTCGGCGGAGCCTGGGGCATCTTTGGCGTCGACGGTTTGTCGGACCTCACCCCCGCCGATGTTGCGAGCTACCCGCTCGCTGTACCCGTCGACTTCTTCTTCCAAGCCGCCTTTGCCGCTACCGCAGCCACCATTGTCTCGGGCGCGGTTGCAGGCCGAACGCAGTTCAAGGGTTACCTGCTCTATTCAATCGTGCTCACTGCACTGATCTACCCAATCATCGTGAACTGGAAGTGGGGCGGCGGCTGGCTCAATCAACTCGGCTTCGTCGACTTTGCTGGCTCAGGCGTTGTCCACATGACTGGTGGCTTTGCTGCCCTGATGGGAGCGATCTTCCTCGGCCCACGAATCGGCAAGTTCTCTGCCGATGGCAAACCACGCACCATCAACGGCCACAGCATCCCGCTCGCCATGCTCGGCGTGTTCATCTTGTTCGTTGGTTGGTTCGGCTTTAACGCTGGCTCCCAGCTTCAGGCCGACATGGCCGTGCCCTACATCGCTGCACTGACCGCGTTCGCCGCCGCATCTGGCGCAGCTGCTGCAATGTTCACCTCATGGATAGTCATGGGCAAGCCCGACGTTGGCATGGCCGGCAACGGCATGCTCGCTGGCCTCGTTGCCATCTGTTCGGGTATCGGCAACTTCAATGCGATCGGCACCCTTGTCACGGGAACTATCGCTGGCTTCATCGTTGTCCTCTCGATCCGAGCGGTTGAACGAATGAAGATCGACGACCCTGTCGGTGCGTTCTCTGTCCATGGAGTCTGTGGCTTCTGGGGCTTGATCGCTACTGGTCTGTTCGCCACGACCTCATCGCCGATCGACAACTCGCTCGAAGGACTCTTCGCTGGAGGTGGCGTTGGCCTCCTCATCGACCAACTCATCGGCGGGGTCGCCATTGCGGTATTCGTCATGATCAGCGCCGGAATCTTGTTCGGTGCACTCAAGGCAGCTGGCCTGCTCCGGGTGAGCGAAGAGGAAGAACTTGCTGGCCTGGACCTCTCCGAGCATGGCGTCCCCGGCTACGACCTCGGCCTCGTCGACCTGACATCTCCAACCACGGTTATCTCATAACGCTGTTAGCACGGCACGAATGCACTATTTGAAACCACGCGACCAGTCGCAGGGCATGCCACTCAGCATGCACTGCGGCCGGACGTATTTTTCGCTCACCCGAAAGCGCGTGTTTCCAGAATGTTTCGACCACGTAAACGCTGACGCGACCTGACGTGTGCCCCTGAGATTGGTCCAGTGTTTATGTGGTCTTAGCTGCTCCGCCATGATGGTGGAGTTGAGAGGATCAAATCATGACGAAACGTCGTCGACGTAGCCCTGAGCAGATCATCAAGAAGCTCGCCGAAGGCCAGAAACTCCTTGCGTCTGGATTGGCAGTCGAGGAGGTGTGTCGCCAGTTCGGGATTGCCGAGTCCACATGGGAACGATGGCTTTCCCAGTACGGCGGGATGAAGGCACAGGACGCCAAACGTTTGAAGGAACTCGAGGCCGAGAACGCCCAGCTGAAGACGCTGTTGGCTGATGCTGAGCTCGACAAAGCCATGTTGAAGCACCTCGCTGAGGAAAAATGGTGACCCCGACACGTCGCCGTCAAGCAGTGATGCTGCTTCAAGACGTGTTCGGGGTTTCACAACGAAGGGCGTGTGCTGTTGTGGGCCAGCATCGCTCCACGCAGCGTCATCAACCCAAACCGTTGCCCGACGATGATGAACAAATCCGCGCTGAACTGCGGGCGTTCGCGGTTAGGCGTCCTCGGTGGGGGTGGCGGCGCGCTGCAGAGCATCTTCGCCGTAATGGCCGCGTGGTCAACAACAAGCGTGTTCGTCGCTTGTGGCGAGAAGAAGGCTTACGGGTCCCGCAGCGCAAACGAAAGAAACGAGCAACCGGTATTGGTGTCCTCGTTGGTGCAATGTGCCCGATCCGGCCGCACGCTATTTGGGCTTTGGACTTCATGTTTGATCGCACGATCGATGGCCGCCAGGTCAAGATCCTCAACGTGATCGATGAGTTCACCCGCACAGCACTCGCTAGCGAAGCCGACCAATCGTTCACTGCAGACGACGTCGTAGCGGTACTCGACGAACTTGTTGCTGAACATGGTTCGGTGCCGGGGTTCATCAGGATGGATAACGGCCCTGAACTTACCGCCATCGCAATGGCTGCTTGGTGCGCCGAGACCGGCGCCAACTGTGTGTTCATTGATCCCGGGTCACCGTGGCAGAACGCATGGGTCGAGTCGTTCAACGGCCGCATGAGAGACGAACTACTGAACCTGTGGCAGTTCGATTCGCTGCTCGAAGCCCAAGTCATCATCGAGAATTGGTGCCACGACTACAACACCAACCGGCCCCACTCCGCTCACGATTGGCTCACCCCAACCGAATTCCACCTACAGTGGATTAACCACCAACAACCCCAACCCGCATAAGCCCTGGACCAACAAACGGGACCCCGTCAGACCCATTGGATCGCGGCCGCCCTTGCACGCACAGTGTCTGCAACAAAGACCCAGAGCGGGTTTCGACTGGTCTCATAGCCAGGTGTCGAGGGGAAACAAAATGGATAGCGGAAACACCGCATGGATGTTAATTAGCGCAGCGCTCGTTGTGTTTATGGTGCCTGGCTTGGCGTTGTTCTACGGCGGCATGGTTCGCTCAAAGAACGTGGGCAACATGCTCATGATGAACATGGCAAGCATCGCCATCGTGCCCGTTCTCTGGGTGTTCTTCACCTACTCGCTCGGCAATGAAGGGACCGGCGCTCTCCTGGGCGGTTTCGACGCTGTTGGCCTCAACGGCATCGAAGGCGTAAACGACAACGGTGTACCAAACATTGTGATGGTCGCTTTCTTTATGACCTTCGCCGCAATCACGCCCGCACTCATCTCTGGAGCGGTCGCTGATCGAATGAAGTTCTCGTCCTGGGTTGCGTTCCTCACCCTCTGGTCCATCTTTGTGTACACCCCGGTCACCTACTGGGTTTACACCGGCTGGCACCACACCAAGCTCGACCCCGCAGCACTCGACTTTGCTGGCGGAACCGCTATCCACATCAACGCTGGCATCGCCGCACTCGTCATGGCGCTCGTCCTCGGCAAGCGCCGCGGCCTCGGCGAAGAAGACATGTCACCGCACAACCTGACCCTGCTGCTCATCGGCACCGGCATCTTGTGGTTTGGTTGGTTCGGGTTTAACGCAGGCAGCGCCGGCGCAGCCGACCAGGCCGCAGGCCAAGCGCTCATCAACACCTTTGTTGCTGGATCAGCGGGAATGGTTGGCTGGGTAGCGATCGAATGGCTCAAAAGGGCAACGCCACCATCCTTGGAACCGCATCTGGCCTCGTCGCTGGACTTGTGGCCATCACCCCAGCAGCTGGACTCGTCGGCACCATGAGCGCCATCCTCTTCGGCCTCGTCGCTGGCGCGATCTGCTTCTTCGCCATCCAGCTCAAAGATCGACTTGGGTACGACGACTCGCTCGACGTTGTTGGCATCCACGGCATCGGCGGAATTGTTGGCGGCCTTATGTTGGGCCTCTTCGCCCAGGACAGCATTGGTGGCCAAGACGGCCTGTTCTTTGGTGAGCCAAAGTTCTTGCTCAGCCAGATCATCGCCATGGGATCGGTAATCATCTTCTCGGGCCTCGCTACCTACGCCATCGCCAAATTCCTGGACGCAATCATTGGCCTTCGTGTCAGCGAGGACGAAGAATTTGCTGGTCTCGACGTGAGCATCCACGGCGAAGCAATTTACGCACCCGACCAGGGCAGCGAAGCAATTAGCAACTAATCAATCAACGCTTTTATGCCCAGGCTGTCAGGTAGTGGCCGCTCGTACCCGGTCCCGAACAGCTCGACCCTGGGCATAGAAGCCTTGGCCACCAATAACGCCACTGAGCGACATCAGTAAACGAAGGTCGTCGTCACTGTCGACACCGGTATGCACAACATCAAAGCCAATTGCGCCAGCACTTGCATACAGCCCTTTGACAATCGAGAGCGCCCGCGCATTCTCGCCATCAGCCAGCAGGCTGTTGTGAAGCTTCACGCCGTCGAACGCAAACGCATGCAGCGTGCGTATCGAGGCTGCCGCCAAACCAAAATCGTCGAGCACGATCGACGCACCTGCCTCACGAAGCTGTTGCAGATGAAGAACAACGGCACCGCCACCGGCACTCACGGCGGACTCGGCCACCTCGACAATGATCTTGCTCGATGATGCGGCGATCCGCTCTGCTATCCAACCAACGGCCACCGGGTCTCGCAGCGTCGACGCCGAAAGGTTCACGCCGGTTTGCCTTATCTGGCTACCCGATGCCTGTTCGCCGATCGCATATTCGAGCACCGCACGCTCCACATCAGAGGCACGACCAATCAGCTCGGCCAAGGCCATGAATTCGTTGCGATCGATCTCACCCCGGGAGGGGTGGTTCCAAATGACATGTGCTTCCACGCCAACGGTTGATCCAGCGGGAAGGAGAACGATTGGTTCGAGGCCCGACATCAATTGATTGTTCGCAAGGGCATCAACAAGTTCGCTTGCAAGCTGCCGGCGATCCTCGGTACGTACGCGGATCGTGCCGTCATAAATGGCGAGCTCGCCAGCGCCATCGGCCTTTGCGGCCTGCAGCGCCGTGTCGCCATTAGAAAGCGTTTGTTGGGCTTTCTCACCCTTGGATCGAGAGGTGATGCCGACGCTCACCGAAACGCGAAGTTCGTGTGCTTTCACCGTAATAGGTTTGGAAACAGCGGCCTGAATACGGCCCGCAAGCGTCTTGGCTATCTCGATCTCCAAGTCCGGGCAATAGATTCCAAACACGTCGCCACCGAGGCGGCTGAGGGTGTCGCAGGAACGCAGTGTGTCACTCAACCGGTCAGCAACCTCGATAAGAACAATGTCGCCAACAGTGTGTCCAAGCGTCTCGTTAACAACGGACATACCGTCGATTCCGATCACCATGATCGTTGCGGCTTTGGGTCCTGCGGCAAATTCAACATCGAGGTAGTCACTGAAGGCATCTCGGTCGATCGTGTTGGTGAGACGATCCTTTGTCCCCATTGGGGTGACGAGCGGCGTCATTGCTGACTGGCTACGACGATCCTCAGACAAAAGCGCCAGGTCCAGAACCGAGGCGAAAGAGTGCAACGAGTCGAGTATCTCGGGCGTCGGCTCCTGCGCCCACCTGAGCGTGAGCATGAAATGGGAATGAGAGAGGTAGAAATGTTCCGCATCCGAGGCGTCGCGAAGGCTCCCAATTTTGGCGACGATTCGACCGTCCTGATCGATTTGAGCGTTGGAGAATCCAAGGATCCGGCTAACAGCCGTAAGGGTTGCGGCGTAGTCCGTCTCCCCAAATGGCCTGATCTGCTGCAGCAGCGAAGACCACACTGTCGGCATCGTTGTCAACGTCATTGGTTTCCCACCTTCAGAAGCCTCACAACTACTCATCGCCCTTTTCCCGACCAAATGAAGAGGCAAACGGCCCATGCGGGTCGATCTTGGCGGAAGGGCCTTACCGCTTCACTCCACTACTAAATGCATGTCAAGGCTGAATCAAACGGCCCGTTTTACACCTGTCACACCGTTCGCGACCAACCAAATGGGCTACGGCTCCCTATGGTGGGGTGTTGAAGATCTTCTCCGCCGCGTTTCTGCGGGCGCGATTAGGAGAAACAGTCGGTCCCACCGCTAGTCGCTGCACTTACCTGCAGACGGAGCCACGGGACCAGCGACCGAAGGAGCATCGAATGGCAAAGCAACGCACCACGTTCGCCAAGTTGCAGCGAGAGCGCGCAAAAGCAGCAAAGAAGGCCGAAAAGCAAGCGGCCCGCATCAACGGCGGCGTCGTTCCTACGCCCGATCCTGAGCCAGTCGAAGAACTGCCACCGATCGAACTCGATCTCGAATCGATGACAACCGTCGAGCGCATCTTTGCCGGCAAGGGTCGCCTTTCGGCCCCCGAGCTCATGGCGATGACCGAAAAGATTCAGCGCATGCACCAACGTGGCGACCTCGACGACAGCGAGCTCGAAGATGCCAAGCTCGAATTGCTCGAACGCATTGAGTAACAGCCCCTCCTGGGCTTAGGCGTTTCTCTTCATCGAATACCCCAAGAGGCTCTGCGTAGCGACGCCCACAAGGCCGTCAATGTCACCAATCATGGTGATTCCGAGTCCGGTTCCCTGGGCTCCAACATGCGTTGTGGCGTCGAGTGAGACCCATTCGTCCACGTGTTTGCGGTACATAGCGATTGCGAGGTTGGCATTGATAAGTCCCATTGGCGAGTCCACCCCGTAGACCGCACTAATCCCCGAGCCGAAATCGGCGGCGGCGGCGATCCGTTCGAGCCCCGTCGTTTCGACGCCTGCTATCAGAGGTAGTCGCAAACGCATCCAGTCAACCGCTGGCCCCGGTTGGCGAAAGTCTCCTTCTGTGAAACGATGCTCAACTGCATTGCGGTGATAGCTAGTGACGTCTCCGCTGGCCCAACGAGGCGCATCTGTTCGGGCCTCCTCGCCCGGAGGTTCCGTTACTGGCAACACTTGAGCAATCGCGTCCGGCTCGATCAGGTCAGTTTCCTGCAAGAGGAGCGCGGAGGCTTTCGCTACGGGCACGTCGTTGTCGCCGTGGAGCTGCGCCTCGACACGAGCTACACGACTACTCACCTGACGTCGTTGAACGGAGCCTCGCAGTTGGGTCAGAGGAACAGGGCGCAGGAGCTCGACGTCGAAATGGGAAAGAAATTCGTTCTCTCGCACCTCTGGCTGACACAGATGAGCGAGAAGCGCTGCTGGCGGACCGCCGTGTTGGGCATCTGGCCGCCATGGACCACGAGTAAATTCGCTTGGGTAGTAGTACCCGTTGGTGAAGGCAAAAAGTCCTTCTGGGACAGGATTCTCACTCATTGTGGCACTTTAGCACTGAGGATTTTCCTAGTACCCATAACGGCGTAGCGGCCCTAGGCCACCATGGCCAGGACTAGTCGATGATGTATTGCACCGCGGAACGGCCCGCAAGGAACGGTTTGATCCATTCGCTGATCACCGCCTGATGATCCGCGTTCGCCCCGTAAGCGCGATACCCCGCTTCATCATCGAATTCGCCGACAACAACGATGTCGAAGTTGCCTTCGCCGAGACCAGCATCGCGTCCAATCGAGTACGAGCGAATCTCGGGAACGAGGCCAGGCAAAGTCTCGAGGCCAGCGACGATCCTTGCGGCGTCGTCCTCGGTGGCGTTCGCTGAAAGTTGCATCATCACTACGTGTCGGAGCATCGCCACATCGTAGAGCCATGAACGCGAAAGTGGCCCGCTCCTGGTGGCGGAACCGGGAACGGGCCTCGTTGAGACGGAGGTGGCGGAACCTCCATGGTGTCTCAACGATTACTGCGCCGAGACGATTGCGTCATCGGCGGCGAAAGAGAACTACAGCGCCCATTTATAACGGAGAAAGTGCCATCACTCCACATGAGCAGCACAGAATCTTGGTCCCCGTGCCCTCGATGTATGACGTCCTCGGGCTAACGCGTGCCCAGCAGACTAAGCGTGAGTTCTTTCATCAGCTACGAGTTGCACGGAAACCCGGGGCGAACCTAGGAGTGGACTGGGGTTTGCTCGTGCTGCTGGGGCGTTGCCAGCCTCCAGCGAATACACGGCCCATGCATAGGCAATAAGTGCCCCAACAACCAGGATATTCACGACCCAGAACGGTGACCACGACCGTGCCACGATGAACGTGAACAGTGCAGCAAGAACCAGAGCCACCAGGACTTCACGCCGACGCTTTCGGGCCATCGAGGCGTTCCGGGGAGCGTCCAGCAGCGATGCAGGACGAGCGGCTAGCGAACCCCGAGGCAACCCGAAACCAGCGTTGGAGACCATGCGGTCTCGACCCCAGGCCCAGAACCAACCAGCCCAACCCAAGGCGATAACCAGAATGACGAGAAACAACATGTGTGACAGGCGCTCTTTTTGTTAGTCGCTAACGAACGGCCGTGACCTTACTGTTCAATCGTTACTCAGACGTGGATATATCCCGGTGATAACTGCCACTTTTCCCACCGGTCTTCTCCCATAATGCAACGGACGAAATCGTCATCGATTTATCGAGCGACTTACACATGTCGTAGATCGTTAGTGCAGCCACCGAACAAGCCGTCAAGGCTTCCATCTCGACCCCGGTAAGACCGACGGTTTCGACGGACGTTTCGATGTCGATGTAGGTATCGCCCAGTTCGAAGTCGACGTTTACCGCACCGATCATCAGTGGGTGGCAAAGCGGGACAAGATCTGACGTTCGTTTCGCCGCCTGGATTCCGGCGACACGGGCAACGCTCAATACGTCTCCCTTTGCGATCGCCCCTTGAGCGACCGCCGCTGCGGTCTCGGGCGTCATGTCAACACGACCCCTCGCGATAGCGCGCCGATGTGTTGGCTCTTTCTGGGTGACGTCGACCATTCGGGCATTGCCCTTTTGATCGAGATGGGTGAACCCATCATGTGCAGAACTCACTCAGCCACCGATCTGACTCATGTTGCGCTTGGGGCGAATGAAATGCACGGTATCGATACCGTGGCCCGCCCACTTGTCATGCACAGCGCCTTCGATGATTCGAGCGAGTTCGTCGTCGGTGGCGCCGCCGCGCATTGCGTCACGCAAGTTGTAGTCGCTGACGGCAAACAGACAGTTGCGGAACTGGCCGTCGGCGGTGAGCCTGATCCGATCGCAGGTGTCGCAGAATTTCTCGGTCACCGTCGCAATGACGCCGACCTCGCCTTTGCCATCGAGGTAGCGATAGCGGGTGGCTGGTGCCGACGTACGTTCAATCGCTTCGATGGGGAACGTGGCGTTGATCTCTTCGACGACCCGCTCCAACGACACCACCCGTTCGGGGCCCCACTTCTCGTCGGCATCGAGCGGCATGAATTCGATGAAACGCACCATGACGCCTTTGTCCCGACCAAAGCGGGCAAAGTCGACGATCTCGTCATCGTTGATGCCGTTCATCAGCACCACGTTGATCTTGACCGGATCAAACCCAGCGTCGACCGCTGCGTCGATGCCGAGCAGGACACGGTCGAGATCGTCACGGCGGGTGAGTTGGAGGAAACGTTCCCGGTCGAGCGAATCGAGCGAAATGTTTAGGCGACGCAGGCCCGCTTCGCGAAGGTCCTTTGCGACGAGCGGAAGCGATACGCCGTTTGTGGTCATGGCCAGGTCAACACCGAGCACCGACAGTTTTTGCACGAGACGACTGAGGTGGGCACGCACTGTTGGTTCGCCACCGGTGAGACGGATGCTGTCGACGCCGTAACGCTCAACAGCGAGCTTTGCGATGCGTTCGATCTCTTCGAATGTCAGCAAACCCTCGCGTGGCATCCAGACCATACCCTCTTCGGTCATGCAGTACTGGCAGCGAAAATTACATCGATCGGTAACCGCTATTCGCAGGTCACGATGTACACGTCCAAAGGTGTCGACCAGTTCCATAGATAAATACTACGGGTCTGTTGGGCATTCGGAAAAGCCGCACGAAGGAACGCAAAGCTAGTCTGACCACAATGATTCCTCTTTCCGAAGCTCGCGAGTTCGTTCTGTCCATGTGCGCTCCCGGCCCGGCAACGACTGTTCCGGTCGATGATGCGGCCAATTTGGTGACCGCTAGCGACCTCGCAGCGGTCGGCCCAATCCCCCCATTCAACAACACTGCCATGGACGGATTCGCGGTCCGTTCGGCCGATGTTACGAACGCCCCAATCACGCTCAAGATGATCGGCACGATCGCTGCGGGCGCTGCTCCCGACATCACCGTTGGCGAGGGCGAAGCCGTGCGGATCATGACCGGAGCGCCCATGCCTCCGGGGGCCGACGCTGTGGTGATGGTCGAGCTCACCAACATGTCCAACGATGGGACTTCTGTTGAGGTCGCTAAGGCCGTGCCTGTTGGCAACCACATTCGACCAACCGGCGACGATGTACAAGCTGGCCAGATCGTCTTTGCCGCAGGCACTGAGTTACGTCCAGCTCACCTCGGGGTCTGCACCTCGATCGGGATCTACGACATTCCTGTTATTGCCTGTCCTCGCATCGGTGTGATCTCGACCGGTGACGAGCTTCTCGACGGTCCTGGTCCTCTTGGCGTTGGCCAGATCCACGACTCCAACCGCCACACGCTCCTCGCCCTCGTGCGAGCTATGGGCGCTACTGGCATCGACCTTGGTCTCGTCCCCGACGACGAGGATCAGATCCGCACCGCTCTGGTCGACGCTGCAGCGTCGTGTGATGCCGTGGTTACGAGCGGCGGTGTTTCGATGGGCGACTTCGATTTCGTCAAAAAGGTTCTGACCGAGATTGGTGACATGCGCTGGATGCAGGTGGCGATCAAACCAGCGAAACCGCTTGTGTTCGGCACCGTCAATGGCACACCCATCTTCGGCCTTCCCGGGAACCCGGTCTCCTCGATGGTTTCCTTTGAGCTCTTTGCCCGCCCCGGCATTCGCAAGATGATGGGGCACGCCGAGCCCGTACTGCCACTGGTGCCCGGAATCGCTGGCACCGACATGCTGCGCGGCCCCGACGGCAAAATCCACTTCGCCCGTGTGCACGCCACGCTTCGCGAAGACGGTCGTTACGAGGCAGGCTTTTCGGGTGCTCAAGGCAGCCATCAGCTCTCGACCATGGCCGCAGCGAACGCGCTAGCGGTAATCCCAAGCGGCGAAGGCGTAAAGGCTGGCGACCCCGTCGACTTACTTCTGCTGTAGTTATCTCCAAAATTCCTGTATTTAGGCGCGATTATCGCGCTGAAATACAGGAGTTTTGGAGAAATTCGAGGCTAGAGGCTGGCGACTATGGCTTTGAGCATTGCGGCGAAGTCTTGGCCGAGCTCTTCATGCTGAAGGCCCAACTCGACCTGCGCTCGGAGGAAGTCGAGCTTTTGCCCGGCATCCCAGCTGCCGTTGTTGTCGATGATTCCGTAGAGGCCAGAGGTTGACGCGATCTTTGCCATGGCGTCGGTGAGCTGAATCTCGTTGCCGACACCGGGCGTGGTGTTGTGCAGGTGTTCGAAGATCTCGGGGGTGAAGAGGTAACGACCCATCACGACACGGTTTGATGGCGCATCTTCTTTTGCTGGCTTCTCCACGATGTGCGGAATCTTGACGATGCCTTCGGCGACATCTTCGGTCGCTGCGACTCCATAGCTGCTCACGTCGTCCATGGGGACTTCACGCAGCGCAACATTGGACTGGCCGTACTCTTCGTAGGCCTCCACCATTGCCTTCACCGTGCCACCACGGGAGATCATGAGCTCGTCAGGAAGCAGGACAACAAACGGCTCGTCACCAACGTGTTGTTCGGCCATCAGCACCGCGTGGCCAAGGCCAAGGGGCTCAGGCTGGCGAGTGAAATGGAACTTGGCCATCTCGGCAATGGCGATGACCTCGGCGAGCGCGTCGGTCTTTCCCTTGCGCTCAAGCAGTGTTTCAAGCTCGAAGTTGCGGTCGAAGTGGTCTTCGAGCGCCTTCTTTGCGGTTCCGGTCACGATGAGGATGTCATCGATGCCCGCAGCCACGGCCTCTTCGACCACATATTGAATCGCTGGCTTGTCAACGATGGTCAACATCTCTTTGGGCTGGGACTTGGTCGCCGGCAAGAAACGGGTCCCGAGACCTGCGGCGGGAATAACAGCTTTACGAACGCGTGAACTCATAGGTTCATCATCGCCGATACACCTGCTGATCTTAAGTTCTTGCGTGAAACAAAATGAGCGATGACAAAATTGGTCAGCTGACTTTGAGTTCTTTCCCGGAAAGCAGCCGCGAGATATTTGTCCGATGTCGCACGACGACGACCCCAGCGACCACCACCGATGCAGCGATCTCCACGACGTGTTCGTGGCGAATGATGACGCCGATCACAAGAGCGACCGTGATGGCGAGCGAACCAACCGACGCCCGTTTCGTGATTTTCACCACGATAATAAAGAGCGGTACGAGCACCAACCCGAGGTACGGGAACAGCGGCAACGACCCGCCTCCCCCGGTTGCGACACCCTTGCCTCCGCTGCCGAAACGGGCGAAAGGGATGACATGGCCAACCGTTGCGGCTGCCCAAACCGCAGCGGCCCACGGGCGATCGAGAATCAGCATCGTTACGAAAACCGGGACAAACCCCTTAAGAACGTCGACCAAAACCGTGACGAGTCCGTAGGCAGCGCCCGACGTCCGATAGACGTTTGAGGCGCCTGGGTTACCCGACCCTTCCTTGGAATGATCGTGGCCGGAGAGCATGCCGACAGCGCTAGCGGTAGGAAACGAGCCCGCGAAATACGCTCCGATGAGCAACACTGCGCCGATGATCGTTTCAGTCACGAGCACATGCTAGATCACTGATGCGATGGGAACACGGGCACCCAGGTTGTTGTTGAACGAATCTGACCTAATACTTTCATTGCTGTTTTGGCCATGTACCGGAAGAACGCACAAACAAATGCCTACGTATCAATATCGCTGCAAACAATGTGAACACGAGTTTGAGAAGGTTCAGTCCTTCTCCGACGATTCGACCCCGAAGTGCCCGAGCTGCGGCACTCGCTCAAAGAAGAACATTTCCAAGATCTTCAGCGCCGTGGGCATCTCCTTTAAGGGCGGCGGCTTTTACAAGAACGACCATGGCACTAAGGGCGCGTCATCATCGAACGACTCCGGTGGCTCGTCCTCGAGTGATTCGTCCTCGAAGAGCACGAGTGATTCATCGAGTGACTCATCGTCGAAAAGCTCAAGTGATTCGTCGAGCACCAAATCGTCTTCGTCGTCTGATACATCCTCGAAGAAGAAGAAGTCTTCGGACTAACACTCACCGAAGAGCGATGAGTACGCGCCCATTGAGTGAGGCGTGAGCGAGCGCTTCCACATCGCTGGCCAGGATCGACAGCATGGCGGCTTCGTCGCGAACACCGAGCACCGTGGCTGTTCCTTCGAGACGGTCAACCGTTTGGTCTTGTGACGTCGCAAAGGTGTCTTCGACAATAAACAGATCGACGGAGTCGCCGACGCTCAACGGCGGGACGGAGTCGTCGAGCGGCACGCTCACCACCCGTCGACCCTCACCCGATACCAATGACGGAGCACCCGACCGCAAGTCACGTTTGGTTGCAACATCTCCCGTGCGTAGCGCCCGAACCAGTACATCGCTGGATTCGGGAAGCGCGTGGAGGGCGTCAACGGGGACAAAGGCCGCTGGGCGAGTCTCCATCTGCCAGGAAACGTCATCGGTGTCATCACCGACAAGGGCATCGCTGGTCATCACCACAACCGTTGTTGTGGCACCCCATTCCTGTTGAATCGATCGCGACCTGGCGCTCGCACCGAGAAGCACCATGAGCACAGCCACAACAACGCCGAGGCGAGCCAGGCGTCGCACGACCCTTCGCTGCAACATGGCGCTTCGCCACCTCGCCACCTGCAATCGCATCGGAAACGGGATCCAACGCCACGGTTGACGGACACGACGGACAGAACGGGGTAAACCAAACATCGCAACAACACATCCTCTTGACTACATGACAAAGACAGGGGAAGTGCTGGGTACAGGGGAAGTTGCAGCGAGCGCCGAAGCGCTACGACTCCTTTGTAGTGCCTATTTGCATGCCTCGACATATTGGGGCGATTCATCGAAGAGGCGATCCCAACCAATGAAGTCCTCGGCGGACTGAATTGGAATGGTTGCTGCCTGTGCTATCGCTGCACATCTCGCTACGTCTTTTTCTTCACCGGCACCGATGTGACTCACGATTATCTCGTTCACCGCAATGAGCGGAAGGATCGTGCCGAAGCGTTGATCCGCCGGATCACCAATGGGGTTGCACAGATCCATCTGGGCGAACGAACCCGTCGCGCCGTCGACCAGTTGCACCGGTATCGACGCAGCGACGAGAAGGTCGGCAAACTGCTGCGTTTCGCTGGCAGCATCAAAGAACACCGCAAAGCGTACGCAGGACTCGCCGTTGCGTTCAAATGCCGCAAACGCATCGTCGTCATACCCAATAAGGGCATCAAAGGTGTCTTCTGTGCCGAGCACCGGGGCAAGCGCCTGGAACAGCACCAGTGCACCAACATCACCGTCGGCGCCTCGAGACCCAGCGGGTAGCACCATTTCTTCGAGGGCGTTTACGGACGACCGGGCCGACGTTTCGTATACGTCAACAAGGCGCTCGGTCGTTCCTGCGTCCTTTGCGAGGAGCAACTGATCGATTGCGTCGTCACCATCCGCGCTTACGATCGCCTGAACCATGGGAAGACCAATCTGATACGAGGCCAAAAACGACGTGGCGAGGAAGCTGTCGCCGGGGTCGGGGAATTCGGCGTCGGCCTCGTAACCAATGGCATCGAGGTACTCCTGTTGCTCGGCCTCGGTGCGCGACCAGAACCACGCCATAGCAATTCGGTCAGCGTCGCCTTCGATCAGCGCGGTTCGTGCTGTTGCACCATCAGGCGAATCGGGGAACGCTCCCAGCATTCCGTTTTGATGCTGCAGTGCATGGGTAAGTTCGTGGACGATCGTGACGCTTAGGCCTGCCTCGTCCTGCCCCTCGGGCAAGACAATCGTTTCGTCCCACGGCGTGTAGAACGCTCCTGCGTTTTCGACCAATGTTTCATTCGCTGCTTCGGCCAACGCTTGACCGGGGTCTGGATCGATAAGGCCAAGAACGCGATACGCCTCAGACCACGGATCCACCAACGAACCCGTCGCGTCGACCAGTTCGCCATCGGCGTCCACCGCAGAGGCGCCGGTGCCAGTGATTGCTTCGCTATCGGCGATTTCTTGGGCGATGTCGGCCCATCGAACGTTCACGGGATGATCAAAGGACAGGCCACGCTCGGCTTCGATGAAGGCAACGTAGGGCTCAAGGACGGGGTCCCACTTGGCCGGCGTTGCGATCTGGTAGGCAAAGAATGCACCGATAGCAATAGCGGCGACCAACGATGCAGCGAAGAGGCGCCGTCCAAAGCGGCCAATCCGATCCTCGGGTAACACGGTGTGCTGGGACGGCTCAAATGGCGGTTGGGCGTATCCCGATGGCACTGCACCGGCGGGAGGCGGCGGCGAAAGCGACGCCGGCAGTGGCGGTGGCGAAAGTGGCGGCGGCGTGGACGCCGACGGGCCCCAGAGGGTATTGATATCTGGGTTGACCGTCGACATAGTCACATTATCGACGGGCGCGCTGACCCTCTTAAGCCCGTCGGGCGGCGAGGGATGCGAATCAGCCAATGGTGTTGGTGGCAAGGAGAGCAAAGGCGATGATGCCGATGATTATCCGGTACCAACCAAAGAGTTCAAAGCCCTTGTCGTTGAGCCAGGTCACCATCCATTTGACCGAGAAGATCGCCGCGATGAACGCAACGACGAGGCCAATGGCGGGCGTGCCAATACCGAACGTGTCGATGAGCTCTTCGCCGCCTTTGAGACCTTCGAAGGCCGTTGCAGCCGACAACGTGATCAGTCCGAGAAGGAAACTGAATTCGACCGCTGCTCGCAACGACAGGCCAACAAGAACCGCCGCAATGATCGTGATCATCGAGCGGCTTACGCCCGGCCACATCGCAATGGCTTGAATAAGGCCAATAACAACTGCGTTTTGCCAGGTTAGATGGCCCAGTTCTTTGGTGGTCTTGTCGAACCAACCCGTTTTGCTGAGACCAAGAATGAGCAAGCCGCCAGCAATCCATGCTGCAGCAATAGGGGCCACGCCAAAGAGGTTGTCCTTAATGGTCTCGCCAATCGTCAAGCCAATCGCGGCAGTGAAACCAAAAGCGATGATCACGGCGATCAGAATTTTGCGTCCCTCTTCGTCTCGTCCGAGGAGACCGTCGATCATTTGACGGATGCGTTCCCAGTACAAGAACAACACGGCGATGATCGCGCCAAGCTGAATACAGATGGCGTACGTCTCGATCGCTGCCTTACTCGCTTCGCTGTCGTTAAGACCAAGAAGCTCGTTCGTGACCAAGAGGTGACCAGTCGAAGAAACCGGCAAGTACTCGGTCAAGCCTTCGACCAAACCAAGGATGATCGCTTGCAAGATCGTTAGCTCGATGAGCTCCCCATCCTGGAAATAGCTCGCTCCTGCGGGGGCGATGGCGAGGAACCAAAAGAACAGTGCTGCACCAATGACAACACAGGCGCGGCGAGGTAAACGAGTGCTCATGGTTTCCAATCGGCGGGTTTTTGTTTCCATAAAGATCTACGACCCGCCCATAGCAACATCGGCAATGGCGATCGAGACCGGACCGGATCCGCCGGGCTGCCATTCGGTATCGGCACCGACGGCGATGATGTCCGTCAGCATCTTCTGCACCGTGCTTGCAATAGTCGCTTCCCGAATTGGTTCGGCGAGCGCTCCGTTGCGGATCATGAGGCCACCAGCCCCGACCGAAAAGTCCCCGCTGATGGCGTTTACGCCCGAGTGCAAGCCGCTCATCGAGGTCACCAGAACGCCGTTGTCGACGCTGGCAATGATGTCTTCCAACGTTCCGGTTCCAGGCGCCATGATGACCGCGTGAGGGCCAACCCCGGGTCCGGAGCGATAGCCGCGAACCGCGCTTGCGGTGGTGCCTTCCCCGCTGCGGCGGCCGGTGTAGGTGTTCTGCAAGAACCCGCCGAGCACACCGTTCTCGACAAGGCGATTCGGCCGACAGGTTTGGCCTTCGCCGTCGACCGAGGTAGCACCGAACGAACGACCATCGGTTGCGTCGTCGATGATCGACAGCAGTGGGGAGGCAATCGTCTCGCCCACACGATCGACGAATGGGGTACGACCCTTCAAGACTCGTTCGCCGTTGAGCATGCCGACGAGAATGCCAATGATGCTGGCCGCCATCCGTGGTTCGAGCACGATGGTGAGCTTTTCAGACTTTGGTTGTTTTGCGCCGAGCAACTGCAAGACGCGTTGCGCCGCGTCTGCGCTCGCCTTTTCGATCGACAGGTTCGCCGGGCCGAAACCAACATCGTAACCACCCGAGGTTTGGGTGTCGTCTCCGTCCTTGGCTAGCGCCGACACCGATACCTGTGCACCGGTCCCGCGGTCGGTTGCCCGCACACCGGTGCTTGTGGCTAACGCCATTTCGCCGGAGCCATCGGCGTACATCGACGTACGAACACCGGTAATTCGAGGATCGGCAGCCAGCACCAACGCCTCGAGGTCGATCGCCATCTGCACCTTGTCCACGGTGGGCATCGTGGCCACGGCGTCGTCCCAATGGTCGTGCACGATTGGCGTGCCGCCGTCGGGTTCGCTGAGCGCCACCCATTCGTCGGGCTCGGAGAACACTCGGTTGTCGCGTGCTTCCGTCAGCGTCTCGGCAATAACGTCTTCGTCGAGACTGCCTGCATGGGCAAACCCGACGCGGCCATCCTGGATAACCCGGATACCGATACCGGCCGATGTCGCCGAGGTAAACGACTCCACTTCGCCGCCGTAGGCCTTGACCTCGGTGGAACTTCCTTGGGAGACATATGCCTCCACTTGTTCTCCGGTGTTCGCTTGTTCCGCGACACATTCAGCTATTCGAAGCAGCTCTGACATGCCAATGAGCCTACGATCAATCCTATGTCGTGGTGGTTGTGGTCTTTCGTCGTACTAATCGTGGTCGTACTCGGCATTGCTGTGCATGACGTCTTCCAGAAAAAGCACATCATTCTGCGCAACTTCCCCGTTGTTGGCCACCTTCGCTACCTGATCGAGAAGGTCGGCCCAGAGCTTCGCCAGTACATCGTGGCGGACAACGATGAAGAGCTGCCATTTAGCCGCGATCAGCGTCGCTTTATCTACGCTTCGGCCAAACAGGAGAACGCCTACTTCGGTTTCGGCACGGACAACGACCTCAACACACCGGGATATGTGCTTTTCCGCCACTCTGCGTTTCCGCATCCGTCACCGCCGGAAGCAACAGCCGACCTTCTCCCCATGCGCAAGGTCGTGGGCGAGGCTCACGGACGGGCAGGGGCGTTTCAGCCTGAATCGGCCGTGTATGTGTCGGCGATGAGTTATGGCTCGTTGTCGGCCCCAGCGGTCGAGTCGATGAACCGCGGTAGCGCCATCGCTGGATGTCTCCACAACACGGGCGAAGGCGGCATCAGCAAACACCACCGCCACGGCGGCCCGCTGGTCTTCCAGCTCGGCACCGGCTACTTCGGCGCCCGCAATCCCGATGGATCATTCTCCATGGACCACCTGCTGGCTTCGATGGAAGGCGCCGACGTCCGGGCGATCGAGATCAAGCTGAGCCAGGGTGCGAAACCTGGGCTTGGTGGCGTACTGCCCGGCGCCAAGGTCACTCCCGAGATCGCCGAAGCACGCGGCGTCGAGGTTGGCGTCACCGTCAAAAGCCCAAGCACCCACCGCTCGTTTTATGACGTTGCGTCGATGGTCGACTTCTGCGAAGAGATCGCAAACACCACCGGCGTTCCAGTGGGCATCAAGTCAGCCATTGGCCAAAAGGCATTCTGGAACGAGTTATCGGCACACATGGCTTCCTCGGGCAGGGGCCCCGACTTCATCAGTGTCGACGGCGGCGAGGGTGGCACCGGCGCTGCACCGCTCCCTTTTAGCGATCATGTCGCGCTCCCCTTCCGCCAAGGGTTCGCCGAGGTCTATCGGGCCTTCGCCGAGCAGGGCATTCATGAAAAGATCGTCTTTTTGGGTGCCGGCCGCCTTGGACTGCCCACCGAGGCCATGGTCGCAATGGCCATGGGCGCCGATGGTGTCGGTGTCGCCCGCGAAGCAATGATCGCCATTGGGTGCGTACAAGCACAGAAGTGCCACGACGGCCATTGCCCCACCGGCATCGCCACACAAAACCGTTGGCTCACCCGAGGACTGGACCCCACACTCAAGTCGGTCCGCCTCGCCAACTATGTGGCCGAACTACGCCATGAGGTAACCCGTTTGGCAAATGCCATGGGCGCCGAACACCCAAGCCTCGTCGACCCCGCCAACGTCGAGATCCGCCTCGAAGCCAACCACGTCAAGCCCGTTCGGGAACTCTACGGCTACGACCCAAGCTGGTAACACACTGACATCCGGGGTCTGACCCCGGATGTCACGGTTCAAGAGTTATGAGTTGAGACCTGACACCATTGGGTGTGCCACGAGTGGGTGGGGTGCGTGGTAGACAATTGGTCATGTCTCGTACGGTTTTGATCCTCAATGGACCCAATCTCAATCTGCTTGGAACTCGCGAAACCGAGGTCTATGGCACCACGACGCTCGACGACATCGTTGCGGGCATCACTGCTCACGCTGCGACGGCGGACGTGCAGATTGAGGCGTACCAGTCCAACATCGAGGGCGAGCTGATCAATCGGCTGCACGATGCCCGTGGCACCGTGGACGGTGTCGTGTTTAACCCCGGAGCGTTCACGCATTACAGCTACGCATTGCGCGACGCCATTGCAGCGACCGACCTTCCGGTGATCGAAACCCACATGTCGAATGTGCACGCCCGTGAAGAGTTTCGCCATCGCACGGTGCTTGCCGCAGTGTGTCTGGGCGTTGTGGCTGGATTCGGCGTAGACAGCTACCGGGTGGCCTTTGATGCCCTCGTACGCCATCTGAACCCGTGACAGACCTGCCTACAAACGGCGAGTCACACGGGGCCAGTGATCCTGACCTTCGGAATCCTGACCTTCGGAATATTGTTCTGACCGGATTCATGGGAACGGGGAAGTCGACCGTTGGCCGGATCCTCGCTGAACGAACAGGTTTTGCCTTCGTAGACACCGATGCCGTGATTACCGAACGTCACGGCCCAATCGCCGACATCTTTGCGAACCACGACGAAACAACGTTCCGCGAGATGGAACGAGCGGTTGCTCATGAGCTGTCACAACAGGGGTGCTTGGTCATCGCTACCGGCGGACGTCTTATGCTCGACGATGACAACGCCGAGGTTCTGAGCGCTACCGGCCCGGTGTTCTGCTTGGCAGCGACCGCCGAGGAACTGGTCAAACGGCTTACCGCGGACGACGAACAACACAAACGGCCACTACTCGACGGTCCAGATCCCGAAGCCCGCATTAGCGAAATCCTCGACGAACGTGCAGAGGGTTACGGCCAATTCGCCCAGGTCTCGACAACTGGTCGATCCCTCGAGGACATCGTGAACGAAATCCTGTCCGGCATCGACCAGCAGTAAAGAGCGGGACTAACGAAGTTCGTGACTAGCCCAGTGGGATGCTGAAGTACTCGGCGCTATTGCCGTTGTTGTTTTGCTCCCACGCATTGAGCGCATCGATCTCTTCAGGCGTGGGGTCGCGTCCCTCGATCTCAAAGGCATAGAGATCCTCAGGGGGCTCGTTGTACGTTTGGCGGACCACGATCAATTCGTCGTCGCCAATCGCAACTGGAGAGACGTTGTTCTGTTGCTGATCGGAAAGGAACCGCTCGTCCTCGATTGCTATCCAGGTCACACCATCGGCGGAGAATAACACCTCGGTCGTCTGGTCAGGTTCAACGAAATCTTCACCGAAATCATCGGCGAAACCAAATGCCTCTTCCATGTCTTCGTTGGTAAACGTGACGAGGTCCTCGCCGGTCACGGGATCAAGAAATGTCGGCGAATCCGTGATTGGGTTTACGCGAACAATACCGGGGATGCCGTTGCCGTCGTCCTCTTCGAGTTCTTCAGCGCTGAGGTCATAGATAACAACTCCGTCGGGCCCGGTAAGGATGACGCCAGACTCTTCGGTGAATCCTAAAGTCATGGTATAGCCATCTCGAGTGACATCGATGGGCCCCGGAGGACCGAAATCTGGAAATGGCTCCGTTGATCCCGTGACAAAGACGACTGCGCCAGCAGGACCAGTGACCACCATTGGGTACGCACCAAACAGGTCGCTACCCAACGCTGTTTCGCTCCACGTAGCGCCCAGGTCAGCCGAGGCAAACAGCTGCGGCGAGCCCTGTCCCTGGTTGCTGGAACCCACCATCAAAAGGTTGCCGTTCAAGGCGTGGAGCTGGCCGTCGAGGCCCGACGGCAATTCGTTGCCAGCAGTCCACACAAGGCCATTCGGCGAGGTAACCACTGTCGTGGTACTCGTCGACTCGGTGTAGTTGGAAAGCGCAACAGCAAAGGCTCCGTCAACTTCGACGATGCCATTTGCGTGTCCAGCGGCGGGCAACGAGGCAAGGGCGAGCTGCCCGTCTAATGGCCCAGCAAGAACGGTGGTGCGGCCTTGCTCTTCGAACTCGACATCGTAGATGCCATCGAGTTCAGAAAAGAGCGGGTTATCGGGAGTGATCGTTGCAATAGGAGTGCCCTGAGGTCCGCCCAGCAACTCCTCGAACTCTTGCTCGAGAGCGTCGCGCTCTTCGCTTGTTTCGGCTTCGTTGTAGCGGCGGTCAAACTCTTCGAAATCGGCCGGATCTGGTTCTTCGAAATCGCTGTAGTCACACGATTGGACGATGATCTCGTCCTCGCCAAAGTTGAGGCCGCAATAGTTCTCAAAGTCGTTTTCTGTGAGAATTCCCGCCTCGAACAAGATGCGCATTTCATCGGGACCCTGCGGGTAACCCTGGACAAGAATTGCTACGCCAGAGTCGCCGAGAGCCAATCCGGAGACATTGTTCTGGAAGCCATCGTCGCTCGGTATCGAGAGTTCGGTGACCGTCCAGTTTTCCAGATCGGTCGAGCTCGCCAGCGAGAAGGTCGGTTGTTCGGAGAAACCGAAGGGGCTGCCCTGCTCGTCGCCGGAGTGATCCCATTGTTCGATTACCGTGACAAACGTGCCGTTGTGCTCGGCGAGGGTGTGGGCATTCGAACCAGGAGCAAGACCAGGGATTGGCCGCTCATCCCAGTCAATGCCATTGGCCGAGGAACGAATTGATGGTCCCGCTTCGCCGTATCCGATTCCAACGAACTGCTCACCGTCAAACACAACGCCGCCAGGGCCGCCGCCGAAGGCACTGTCGCTCATCGCGTCAGTGGCGAATTCCGTCGTCATTTGCTCGTCAGCTGGCCCAACCGTTGTTGTTGGTGTGCCGGACTCCTCTGCAACAACCTCGGTTGTTGAGGGAGCTGAGTTCTCTTCGGCCTCTGCCTCATCAACCGCGGTGTCATCGGCTGCTACATCGACTGCTGTGTCATCGCCCGAAGCGAGAAACACTCCCGCAACGGCTACGGCGATAAGAAGCGGTATAGCCAACAACGCTGGCACCCACTTCGACTTCTTCGGCGGTTCGGATTCGATCGTGATATCGACTTCGTGCAGTTCGCCGGTCTCGTCGTTGCTCTCGTTTATGCCGCTCATATGTCCCTCTGGTCGCCTGGCCGTTTACGGATCTATCGGCAAAGGTACCAAATAACTTGCGCCGAAGTAAGTCAGGGGAGGTGACAGAATCGTTACAAACCGCGGTTAACGGGCTTGCCCGCGTCGACTGAGCGGGTTTGCCGATCGTGTTGCAAGCGCCGCGACAAGAGCGGTCCAGCCCGTCTGGTGGCTCGCTCCGAGGCCCTTGCCCGAGTCCCCATGGAAGTACTCGTGAAAGAGCAGCCGGTCGTGCCATGGCCCATCCGAGCGGTAGTGCGCATGGTCAGGCGTCGAAGGGCGGACGCCATCTTCATCGGGCTCAAACAGCGAGATAAGGCGGGAGCCAAGCATGTCTGCGACCTCGCCAATCGACAAGGTCTCACCCGCACCCTTCGGGAACTCGACCTTGAGCGAGCCACCGGACCAATAATCGAAGCGGCGGAGCGACTCGATAAGAAGGTAGTTGAGTGGAAACCACACGGGTCCACGCCAGTTTGAGTTGCCACCGAACAGAGCGCTCTTTGACTCACCCGGTTCGTAACCAACCGTAAATTCTTGGCCATCCACCGACAGTTTGTATGGCGTTTCCTCGTGTGCTTTCGACAAACCGCGCAGTCCGTGATCCGACAAGAACTCGTCTTCGTCGAGGATCGACTCAAGGATACGGACGAGGCGTTCGGGGCTCACAAGCGACATCAGGACATCGCCGTTGTCGTTCTCGCGCATGTGTTCGGAGAATTCGGGTTTGTGCTCTCGGAACCAGTCGAGATGCGACTTGAAACCGGGCAGGCGTTGGAGGTTTCCGACCGACACAATCCGGGTGGCGAAGATCGGAATCAGGCCGACCATCGAACGAACAGCGATGGGAATGGTGTCGTCATCGATTTGCAGCGAGTCGTAGTAGAACCCGTCCTCCTCGTTCCACAGTTCTCGCTCATCCATTGCCGTAGCGATGTAGGCAAAGTGTTCGACGTACTTGGTCGCAAGGTCCTCATAGGCCGGGCTGCCAGCGCTCAACCGCAACGATATATCGAGCAGGTCGAGCGAATACATCGCCATCCAGCCGGTTGCGTCGGCTTGCTCAAGGCTGCCTGAGCCAAGGCCTGCGGATCGGTCGAATGGGCCAATGTTGTCCAGACCAAGGAACCCGCCATCAAACACGTTGTTGCCGTCGACATCACGACGGTTCACCCACCAGGTGAAGTTGAGCATCAACTTGTGCAAAACACGTTCGAGGAAGTCGAGATCCCAGCTGCCGTCAAGCTCAAAGACGCGAAGCGCTGACCACGCGTGAACCGGAGGGTTGACGTCGCTAAAGCTCCACTCATATGCGGGGAGTTGGCCGTTGGGGTGCTGATACCACTCGCGCCCGAGCAAGGTCAGCTGGTTCTTTGCAAACGTTGGATCGATGAGGCTAAACGGCAGACATTGAAAGGCGGTATCCCACGCGGCGTACCACGGGTACTCCCAGGTATCGGGCATCGCAATGACATCGGCATTGTTGAGGTGCCGCCATTGCGCGTTTCTTCCGTGTTTGCGAGATTCTGGAGGCGCGTCTGATGCGGGATCACCATCGAGCCACTTCGCGACATCGAAGTGATACCACTGCTTGCTATAGAGCAGCCCCGAGAATGCTTGACGGGTAATGGCTTGCTGTTCGGGGTCGAGATCGTTGGGGATGATCTCGTCGTAGAACGCATCTGCTTCTTCGCGACGGGTCGACACGATCTGTTCGACGTCGTCAACCGAGCGTGCGTCTGGGGCGAGGCGCAGTCGGATGGTGACGGATTCCCCCGGGTCGACTTCGGAGCGGTACCAAAGCGATGCCTTGGTTCCGTGCTGATCGGGGTTCACCGTCGATGCCCCGGCTATGACGTGATCGTTGATGCCGTCTTTGGGGTATGGCGTGGACGCTGCCTGGCCATGGACCAACGGTCGGTTGGTGTCGTTTTCGCACACGAGGACGCTGGCGCCTGGCGAGCAGGTCAGCTCAAGGCGTCCGAAGTCCCGCTCGCCGAGCGTGATCCCGCCATGTTCAGCAGCGCACAACTCTGGCTTGTCGCTCTCTTCGTGGTCCCAGCTCCAGCGATTGCGAAACCATGCGGTTGGCAACAAGTGAAGCGTGTCGCGCTCGGTGGACTGGTTGGTCGCCGTGATCTCGAGGCAGAGGTCCTGCGCGCCCGCTTTTGCGTGGGTGACCTCAATGTCCCACCAACCCTGCTCAAACACGCCGGTGTCGAAGAGCTCGTATTCGTCTTCGAGACGATTGCGGGCACCATTCGTGGCGCGGAGATCCTCATAGGGGAACTCGGCGCGGGGGTACGCGTACGCCGCCCGACCGTAGGAGTGTGTGGGGGTTGCGTCGAGGTACCACCACTCTTCCTTGGCATCTTCGGCGTGGTTGCCTTCATGGCCGTTCAACCCAAAGAGGCGTTCCTTGAGATGAGGGTCGCGCCCGTTCCACAAAGACAGCGAGAGACACCAGCGCTGATCCCGATCCGAGAACCCAAAGAGTCCATCTTCGTTCCAACGGAACGCACGACTGCGTGCGTCGTCGTAGCTAAAGGCGCTCCAGGCGTCGCCGTCTTCGCTGTAGTCCTCGCGAACCGTGCCCCAGGCACGCTCGGAAACGTACGGACCCCAAGCCGTCCACGCACGATAATCGTCAATTTGTCGCTGTTCTTCGGCATTCGTCACGAGTCTTGACGGTACTGCCCAAGCACCGTCTACCTAAGTTATTCGGCGATTCGTTCAATCGACGGCGGGTTTAGCAAATCAATTATCATGGTCGCTGGGTCCGCGCCATCGGAATCTAGTGAGGCACAGGTGTCGAGCATCGCCACAAGCGCATCGCTCTCGTCCTCGTCCACAGCGAGCTCCCAACGTGCCTTCACGGCAATCCAGTCGACGGCATAGGCGCACCATTGCGCCTCGCTGCCCGGCTTCCAATCCCCTGGGTGTTGCTCACGTGGGTTGTGCCCAGCACCGGCGCTCACCACCTGGAGTGTTGCGGGATGCAACGTATCGGTGAGGAATGCCTGGCGAGTAGCTTCGGTCCATTGGTCGCCACCCGATGCGTGAGCAATTTCGCCGGGCACCAAGGAGACAACGTCGGCGTCGATCGTGCGCACGATGGTGGTGTTGAGGTAGCGGTCCGTCCACTCGCCGGTGTCCGGAACACATTCGAGCCTGTCCGCCCAGGTGATGGAGCGTTCCGAGCGTTCCACGAGAACCTGCTCACCAATATCGAGGCAATCGGTTCGTTGCGCTTCCCACGCCAAAGGATCGAACAACGACGTCACGGAATCCTCATCGAGCGAGGGAAGGTCGCCAAGTTGAGTGCGCGCTAGTTCGGGCGCCAACGCTGCTGCATCGCTGCGCAGTTGCGTACGGAACTGATCGTTCTCCGCGGCAAAGATCAAAGAGCCCGCAGTGTCTTCGGGGGCGACTGGATCCTCGGCACCGGCTTGGGTAATCAATATGAGCGCAACAGCCAAAAGCAAGGCGGCTGCACCTAAGGCACCAGCAACGGTGAGCATTGCTTTGCGATCCGAGGAAGCCTGTCGAGACCGACGCGGCTCCACCTCTTCGACACGATTGGCCATGGCCACTTGAGAACGGGTTTTGGTTTGCTCGGCCTCGAGATCGCCAGCGTCGACAATTGGCGGAGCCCAGGTCCCATTAGATAAGCGTTCCCAACCGTCGAGGGGCGCGGTGTCTTCGGGCCATTCGGCCGGAGACCGCCAAGCGCCGTCCAGGTCCATCCACCAACCTGGTCCGCCGCGTTTATTCTCCCTCCGCGGGAGTTCACTGTTTGCCATTTTTGCCTTTGTCCGCCCGTTGTACCTTCGCGTTCGCAAATTCCGCTGCGAGACGCATAGAGAGAGTATTTCATGTCTCTTTCCGACTACACAACACCACGTCTCCAGATACCCCACTTTGCGTGATTTTTTAAGTCACACTTTGGACGTACCGTCTCATTTCGTCAAATTTGAGACCAACGTCACCGGAAGTATTGACAAATTGGGGTGTCTTTCACAGCACCGATGACAAGAAGTCCACCGTTTGGTCCGGCTCCTGCGACACTTACTGATCATGAGTCACTCCGTTGCCCCCAACGATCTCTTCGTCACCGCTGCGCCCTATGGCAACACACCATTCCTGTTGTACAGCTCCGCCGATGGGGCAGCCCGGGTAAACCATGTCGTTGTCGACGTTGAGTCCTCCCCGGCCATAGTCAGAGTGCGCGGATTTGGGCGGGGCGTCGTCCAGCGTGTTGCCGAAGGAGCAGCACTTTCGCTCTTGTGGCCCCAGATGGATGCGTCAGACTTCAGCTTGATCGCAGACGGGACCGGGGTCGTCACCAATGACGAGCTCACCATCACAATCACCGCTGCGGTGCTCCATCGCCCAGCGCCCGTCGACGGTACGGCCACATGTTGACCAAACGAACAAGACACCTTGCAGCCGTGATCTGCATCGGTGCCATCCTGGCCGCTGCCTGTTCGTCCCAAGCAGCCGCCCCCTCGCCAACAACCGTGACACCGGCTGACTCACAATCGACAGCCGGACCACTTCGAGTAAACGTCGGCATGATTCTCAATTCGGCCGCACCCACGTCGGAGCGCGACTCCCGACTCGCCAATGTTATGGAGATCGCCGCGGAAGATGTCGAAAGCGACGTGGACGTCCGCATAGAGACCGTCACGATCGACGACCTCGACGACGTCGCATCCGCCGTCCGCAATCTGGTCAATCGTGGCGTCACCGTCATCGCCACATCATGCGACGATTCGAGCATGCCAGCAGTGGTCGATGCAGCAATCGACGAACAACTCCTCGCCGTAACGGGCTGCGTGACCCTCCCCCGTCCGGAACTCTCCGTTCGTTCCCGGCTTTTCATCGATCTCGCCGGGCTCGCCGACACACCGGCTGCCATTGCTCAATGGGCTAGCGAAAGCGCCTATGCCGATGTTGCGATCCTGTCCTCAGAACTGATTCCCGACGTCGACAACACGTGCACGGCACTCGAGGGTGCCCTCGATGAGATCGAGATCGGGCTTGCCGCTACGGCGACGTTCACCGAGCTCATCGATGACCCCGAAATGCTTATTGCTTCACTGACCGACCGCCTGAGCGAGTCGGACGCGATCGTGATCTGTGCCTTGACCCCAGCGCTTGGCGACATCGTTGTTTCCCTGCGAGCTGCGGGCTTTGACCAACCAGTAATCGTGCCGTGGTTTGGGGACCCTCAACCGTGGCCAGAGGGAACAGACAATGTCTTTGTCCTCGCTACCGCAAGTCGCTACGGCAATGACCCCGAGCCAGACGTGCAAGCGCTCTTTGCGCAACTCGATGACCCCCAAGCGGTCGACATCGTGGCTGTCGACACCGTTGCGATCCTCGCCGCATCAGCCAGTAGCGCTGGTTCCACGGGGTCGCGCCGTTTGGCCGACGCCATGCGGACAGACACAAGTGGGGCGGCCAGCGGAGCGCTAACCATCGACCCAACAGCGTCGGCGACGATGGAACGAAACTACCGGCTCATCGAGATCGTCGACGGCGAGCCGGTCTTTCGGGCGCTCGTCACCGAGAACGGCGTGCAGGAAACGAACTAGGCGGAGGCGAATTCGCTGAGGACGCTTTCGACAAAGGCAGCGGAGTCCTCTTCGAGCTTGTCGCGATGAATGGTGCCCACGCCGAGGTTGACCGAACCCATAGCTTCGAGCACATCACCGAGCTTGTTGGCTGCTTTGCCTGGGTTGTGCGCGTACGTCACGAAAGCAAAGGTGGCTTTGTCCCACAGATCGGGGAGCTCACTAGCGATCTTGCCCGCACCACCTGGGTGTTGACCAAAGACGAACAGTCCGCCGCACCAGGTGCCAACAATGACGGCGTCGGCTGCAGCTAGTGCGCCGAAGTCGGGAGCGTCGACGGAGAACAACGAAACAGTAACGCCAGCGTTGTGCAGCTGTTCGGCAACCAGATGGGCCGCCTTCTGCGTATTTCCCGTGCGTGATTCATAAGTAACAGCGACATGCATAACGCATTTCTATCAGCGCCTGACCGCTCGGCAACGGCTTCGCCAATTATGTCGCCTCACCGTCAGGCCTATTACAGCCTTCGGCGGGCCGCTCGGCAACGGCTTCGCCAATTATGTCGCCTCACCGTCAGGCCTATTACAGCCTTCGGCGGGCCGCTCGGCAAC